>JAIGNY010002847.1:0-21823 GCA_020152595.1 Chiridota heheva | reverse complement strand
AGAAAGAGGTAATTCATGTTGAAAGAAATAACGTAAAAATTGTTGTGAATATAAAACTACGACAATACACTTTACATTGCAAGGTGACTTTTCAATACACTGGTGAAATCTTTCAATACTTGAAGTGCAATAACTCCTCAGCAGAATAAGATACCAACATGTTTTTTTTCCCAGCGCGTGTTTAAAATTTGTGTTATAGTCCTCTATCACCTGATCACATACATTACAATTTCACGGGATTATTCTTAAAAGTTAAACCAATACTCGCAACTCGCTCTTTGAATGTGACGATATCCTTCGAGACTTCTGCTTATGTTGACAGTATATAGTAATAGTACATCTTAATTGAGTGCAATAGAGCTACAATATCTTACTGAAAAATGCCCACTGCGCGCCACATCTTATCTTATATATATATATATATATATATATATATATATATATATATATATATATATATATATATATATATATATATATATATATATATATATATATATATATATATATATATATATATATATATTTATATATATATATATATATATATATATATACATATATATATATATATATATATATATATATATATATATATATATATATATATATATATATATATATATATATATATATATATATATATATATATATATATATATATATATATATATATATATATACTTCAAGTTATACCTTACCTTCCATGCTATTAATATGCAATCTGGTCACATGACCTGATTCTAACGCACTTCTAACCGACCCTAAAAAACGCAGTAACCAGCCAAGCTCTGACCTCCATAATACCTCTGTACCACCACCTCACTCTTTTTCAGCGCGTTGTTTGCACTAACATCGCTGAAACTGGTCATTTTTATTTTGAATAATTTAACCTTTTCTAACTCTTTTCTCCTTTGCAGCTTCTATCTGGAGGGTTTTTACGCTGCCCTTTCTCATCCGGCTCGCCTTTTCAAGTCTTTCCAGGTAAGGACGAGGTGGCCATGGGTCCGAGATTCTTCGGCCGACCTACACGACTTTACCCGTGTAGCCTACACTTAGGATAGCGGGTTTTTGTCTCCATTCGTACAAAGCGAGTGGCTAGTTCGAGAGCGTCCTACTCTCGTGGCGGGTGTTTTTAGGTCCTAGAGCACCAGGTGTGCCTGTCTAGGGGACCTCTTTCCCCGGGGTTTAGGTGTTTTTCACCCTTGGCCCCACCCTACACGAGGAGACCCTAACGTTATACTATGTATAGTGTAATAGCACGTTAGGTTATTTCAGTACACGTTCTCGTATGCAGAGCCTAGCGTTATACTATGTATTGTATTAGCACGTTAGGATACTTCAGTACACGTTCTCGTATGCAGAGCCTAGCGTTATACTTTGAATTGTATTAGCACGTTAGGATTACTTCAGTACACGTTCTCGTATGCAGAGCCCAGTGTTATACTATGTATTGTATTAGCACGTTAGGATATTTCAGTACACGTTCTTGTATTCCAATTTCTTATTTCGATTTTGGCGCATGCGCATTGGGACGAGGTCACCCTTAGGTGTTCGAGGAGTCGACCTCTAACAACTCCAAGGAGCTACAATTGTTACAAGAGAGCTTACTTTTGTTTTAACGTTACCAGCGTATGAATATATATTTTTTTCTTACATAAATTAGAGACAAAGTTTTTAATTTTCAAGCTTGATTTTTGGGGCATTGGAGAGACCGGGAGGGGGTCTCTCCGACGTCCTATTTAAAGGGAAACTAATCTCTTTTTTACCTTTACAGACATCAAGTACTCAGTGGTTTGTGTTTTCCACGTTACCCCGGCGCTTGTAAAGTTTTTACGTTGGATGCGTTTTCTCGGGTTTTAAAAAAAAATTCAAATAAAGAATTGTTCTGTTTAATTTTTTTTCTTTTGCTGTACTTATCTGCTATGCCTCGTCTCTCTTTAGCGTGATCGTAGGGTCATAGTTACTTACCGTATTTGTGTTTGCACGCATGGATATATGTTCTTCTCTTTTCAGGAATTTTTTCGAGAATGATTAACTCAGTGGCATTGCGCCTTAGGTGACGATCCAAGTGAACGCCACCTAGAGTTCAGAGAGAGAGAGAAGATTAAACTCTTAGTGGCGTTGCGCCTAGAGCGGAAAGGTAAGAGAGAGAGAGAGAGATAACCTCCTAGGGGCGTTATATGCGCCGCCTAAGTTGTAAAGAGATCCTTTTTACGGGTCAGCACGGTTCCGTTGGACGGTCCCTTACGGTTCCGCAGTCCTATTTACGGGCATTGTGCGGCTCCGTTGGACGGTTTCATTAAGAGAGAGAAAGAGAGAGATAACCTCTTAGGGGCGTTATATGCGCCGCCTAAGTTGTAAAGAGATCCTATTTACGGGTCAGTACGGTTCCGTTGGACGGTCCCTTACGGTTCCGCAGTCCTATTTACGGGCATTGTGCGGCTCCGTTGGACGGTTTCATTGAGACGGAGAGAGAGAGAGAGATAACCTCTTAGGGGCGTTATATGCGCCGCCTAAGTTGTAAAGAGATCCTATTTACGGGACAGTACGGTTCCTAACGGTTCCACAGTCCTATTTACGGGCATTGTGTGGTTCCGTTAAACGGTTTCATAGAGACGGTTCCGTCGGACGGTCCTTTACGGTTCCGCAGTCCTATTTACGGGCATTGTGCGGTTCCGTTGGACGGTTCCATTGAGACGGTTCCATAGAGACGGCTCCGTCGGACGGTCCCATACGGTTCCGCAGTCCTATGTACGGGCATTGTGCGGCTCCGTTGGACGGTTTCATTGAGACGGAGAGAGAGAGAGAGATAACCTCTTAGGGGCGTTATATGCGCCGCCTAAGTTGTAAAGAGATGCTATTTACGGGTCAGTACGGTTCCTAACGGTTCCACAGTCCTATTTACGGGCATTGTGTGGTTCCGTTAAACGGTTTCATAGAGACGGTTCCGTCGGACGGTCCTTTACGGTTCCGCAGTCCTATTTACGGGCATTGTGCGGTTCCGTTGGACGGTTCCATTGAGACGGTTCCATAGAGACGGCTCCGTCGGACGGTCCCATACGGTTCCGCAGTCCTATGTACGGGCATTGTGCGGCTACGTTGGACGGTTCCGCAGCCCTATTTACGGTATTGAGCGGTTCTGTTGGACGGTTCCATGGAGACGGTTCCATACGGTTCCGTGATTCATACGGTTCCGCGGCCCGTTGTTACGGGGCGGTCGGTTCCATTGGACGGTTCCGTGATCCATACTGTTCCGCGGCCCGTTGTTACGGGGCGGACGGTTCCATTGGACGGTTCCATACGGTTCCGCGGCCCGTTGTTAAAGGGGCGGACGGTTCCATTGGACGGTTCCGTACGGTTCCGCGGCCCGTTGTTACGGGGCGGACGGTTCCGCGGCCCGTGTTTACGGGGCGGACGGTTCCATACGGTTCCGCGGCCCGGGTTTACAGGGCAGATGGTTCCGCGGCCCGGGTTTTACGGGTCCGTATTTAACGGGATAACGTACACCGAACGGTTAATCAGGAAGTATAGCATTGAGACAGCTATTTTTTTTTCTTGGTCCCGTAGCCTTTAGCTACGCTGTTCCACGGCTCCACACGGTTCCACGGCCCATGTTTACGGGTCCGCACGGTTCCATACGATTCCACGGTCCGCGTTTACGGGGCCTTTCGGTTCCATTGGACGGCTCCAGTGAGCGGAACTTATTTTCAACGGGATAACGTACACTGTGCGGTTAACCCGGTTATACGCCCACTAGCTACTAAGCTACGTGGTCAGGTGACAGATGACATTCTTTACAAGAAGTATAGCATCACGTCAGCTATTTTCTTCTTGGTCCCGTAGCCTTTAGCTACGCAGTTTCACGACTCGTGGGAACGCAATTAAGATTGTCTGCGTTGAACGTTACCGAGCCGTAATTATTTTTACCAGTATCATGGACATGGAGGACAGGTCCCCGAGTGTTGATGCTTTACACACCCATGATGTCCCGGCGTAGCGTGCTAACGCTTCTTTGATTTACGCTCCGGTCACATCCATCTCACGCGTTACGCGTGCAGATTATGCTGCGAGTCAATTTTTTGTACTCTTTGCAGCGATTGGGTTCAAGCGGCGTAGTCGGAGCACAGACTCCACCGCGACCGGTATTTTCAAGGTGCGACCGAGAGAGTGCGGCTCCGGTGTTCGGATGAGTACGGCTCCGTAGTTTTGTAACGGGATATCGTACACCGTAGGATTTACCCGGATATACACCCACTAGCTACGAAGCTATGTGGCCAGGTGACAAGTGATAATCTTCACAAGAAGTATAGCACCGTGAGAGCTAATCTCTTCATGGTTCCGTAGCCATTAGCTACGCAGTTCCACGATCATGTGAACACCATTAATACGATTAGCCGCGTTGAACGTTACAGTTCCGCAATTATTTTCACCAGTATCATAGGCACGGAGGACAGGCCTCTGAACGTTGGTACGTTACGCACCTAAGAGGTCCCGCTATGCATAGCGTGCAAATGCTTCTCTAGACCGTACGGGCGTGTACGACTTCAGAGTTTTTGCAACGAGATAACGTACACTGTACGATGAACCCCGAAATTGAGTCCGCTAGCTAGGAAGCTACTTGGTCAGGTGATAGGCGACAATCTTCACGAGAAGTATAGCATCACGAGAGCTATTTTCTTCCCGTCTATGTAGCCATTAGCTACGCTGTTCCACGGCCGTGTAAACTGTCTCAGTAGGATTTTCCGCGTGGAACGTTACAGTTTCGCGATGTTTTGCACCTATATCATCGACACGAAGGGCAGGTCCCTAGTGTCGGTGCGTTAAGCGCCTTGAATGTCCTGCGATGCATCGCATGTAAACGCTTCTTAGGTTGCGCTCCGGTGTTATCGACATGATTAAACCCGTGTACACCGCTGTGGTCCTCGGTTCCGCGATGGGACCGGTAGGCCCACAAAAGGCGGCGCCCTACAGGGTCACCCGTGAGTTAGCAACCTTTTTATGGCTAGTTGTAGAGCCATTGGATTACTTGCACGGGTCCATTAGGGTCCGTGCGGCTCAGGTGATCGGTTCCATACGGCCCCCACGGCTTGTTTTCACGGCCCCGTAAGGGTCCGTAAAACCACTCGGCGGCTCCGTACGGGTCATGGGATGACGTTTGGGTCCGTACGGCTGCATAGTTCTGCAGCAAGGTAACGTACAACGTACGTCACACCCGATAGTATACCCTTTAGCTTTTTAGCTACATGGTCGAGTGATAGTAACAATCTTAGGAGAGCTATTCCTTCTCCACGTCCGTGTGAGCTGACTTGGTGAGATTTTCGCGTTGAACGTCACGGTTCCGCAAAGTTTTTCACCAGTTTCATGGACACGAGGACGAGTCCCCGTTTGTCGGTACGTTACGCTCCCGGGATGCGTCGCGTGTTAGCTCTTGCTCGGGTTTTCGAGGCCTAGCGCTTGGGTGATAAGAAATCCTTTTTTACGGGAGGCATACCATCACGAGAGCCATTCTCTCCATGTTACGTAGTTCCACGATCGTTCAAACTACTCTGAATATGATTTTTGCGTCGAACGAGACCTTTCGGCTCAAATTCTACAGATATAACGCGGTTTTACGTACAACGTACGATAAACCCGGGTAACGGAACTTCGGGATATTGCGACTGTTAGCCGCGTGTTGCAGTGTTCCGCGGTCGTCTTTCTTACTGGGACGCTTTTAGCGTTCGACGGCAGCCCCCCACGCAGAGCCACCGGCTCCGCGGTTCCGTAGTAATTATATACCAACGGAGTTAACGGCCTACACCAGCAGCGCGGCTGTGTGGTAGAGGACCAGTAGCCATGAGCTACAGAGTTCCGCGGCCGTTTTTCTTACTGGGACACGTACTGAGTACGACGGTAGTCCCCTCTTCCCCGCGCAGCTACCGGTTTCGTAGCTCCGTAATGAAACAAACTAAGTTTACGACTCGTATAGCTTGCGTAGCACGTGAACTCCTCCGTATTCCTTACGGCCCCACTATATTTTTAGCTATTCTCAACAGGAACGCGTACTAAGTACATCTTCCCTACGCGTAACCACTTACTCGGTTGCCCCGTGGTGAATAGAAGTATACTGAGATAACGACTCATGTTACAGATGTAGTACGTTAACGCTATCGTAGACGTGGGCGGGTCTTTTTGTACTGATAGCTACCACGTTCAGGACACGTACCAGTACCAGTTGTCCCCCTCGCGTAGCCACTAGCTTTTTGCTCCGTGGTGCACAGAGACAAAGTTGGCGGATGACTAGTGGTTTTTACTTGTCATGCTGACGCCTTTGTAGACCCATAACGGCTCTATAATACTTAACGGGGTTGCATACGTTGTACGGCGTAAGTCCCCCAGTAGCCACGCGCTTCTCAGCTCTGTGGTGAAGGGTGTTTAACGGAATTAACGGTCCGTGTAGTATACACAGGACGTCAACTCTTTCGTAATTTCTACCCCAGTGCTGGGGTTTATGACTCATACGGTTGACGTAGTACGTTACACCCCCCTTGTCAATATTAACTCCATGAAGGATATTTTTCTTGACAATAGGTGTCCTTTTGATAGACAACCTCACGTTTGGCGTAGCTATTACCAACAACGGCACGTATGGTTCATTCCATACTTTAACACCTTCTTAAAGCAGTTTCCATGCGGTTTTACGGCCTGTTACTTAACTACCCGTACAGACATACGGTATTAGTTTTCTCCACACCCGTAGCCGTGGGCTCCGCGGTTTCAAGGTTGTTACGATACGTAGTACGTTAACACTTTTTCCAGTCAACTTCTTAGACAAGTTTCGCTGTTGATAGGTGTGGCCTGGAGCTACGCGGTTCCGCAACTGCTACAGTTTTCAGACACCGCTTGGGTGCCGTCGACTAGGTTGTACGGCTCCGCGGTCTTACGACTCATAACCGTCTCACAGCTACATAGCCTTACACGGTTGGCAGCCCTTCTTGTATACGTTTTATATTAACGGCCTGCCTTTTTATTTCGCTAGCCACTGATTTTCGGTCAGTAGGTTTAAAGAACCTTTGCTCAGGGTCGGCATTTTTTCTGGACTGCAGATGGTGTCGTTCAGTACCTACGCTTTACACGTTTAGTCGGTGGCCACCCCCTTTGGTGGTGGTGCGGGTGCTCCCACCTGGTGTGAGGAACGAAGTTTTCACCCGTTAGATTTCACCGTCAGTGCCGACGGATGCTTCTTGATCGAGGTAGGGGCACTTTTCTTGTGACCCCTTATGACGGAAACTTGGACGGGTACTTAACCTTTTTCCGACAGGCAGAATGCCGGGTTTTTTTGTTCACCTTTTTACCGCTAGTGCTGAGCGAGGCTTTTCAGTTTCCCGCCGTTTTTGCACCACTGTTGTGGTCTCCTTTTCGGACAGACAGGAACGGACTCCAAGAGTTCTGGAATCGTTCCTCTCGTCTCGGCGTAGGACGAACTATGCCAGCCTCACCTCGGGCTACGAGTGCACGATCACTATCGTCTCGTTTTCGCGGAACCCCCACATGATGTGACCCGCGGGTTTTCAGGATTGACGCATTTGTTTTCTTCAGAACTCAACTATGTGGGTTACGTTTTCCGCCTTTCAGGCTAGTACCAAGTATGCTACGCTAGGCGACGTACGGCTGATAGCGCCCACTTTTCCCGGCTCACTGCGGTTCCCTCGGCTGCTCAAGACCTTGCAGGCTTCACGTACGAGCCTCAGGTCAGGGACGATTTTGGTCTCTTTCCTGGGCTCCGGCGGACTGCATCTCAGTCCCGGAGCGCTTCGTTTGATGTTGTGGCCTTAGCCCGCCTTTCCTCGACGTAGCATGGCCTTTCTGAGAGGTTGTTCACCCCCTCCTCGTTGTGGAGGTGGGCCCTCTCTCAAACTTGGTTCAGTCATGAGCTCTGGGATAACTTGCAGCTATCCAACGGGGTTTTTCCAGTTGGTTCTACGCGGGTCTTTGTCTCGCGACCACTGGAAGGTTACACAGAGATCTCTTCGTAGTGTGTCATGTGACATTTTCCTCTGATAGACCGTCCAGAAACTTTCTTTCAAAGTAGTCTGAACTGTTCATAGAACGGCCGCGGTATGCACTCGGGTTCGGGGCATAGCCTCTTTTCACGGGATCTCTCGTGCCGCCGTTCGGGAAAACGCTTTTCGCGGTTTTTCTCTTGTTTTTGGTCTGACTCACTTTTCGACGTTCGTGTTCCCCCGCTAACTTTTGCTCTTACGCGGTTACGCGCTAACGAATTTTTCCCTTGTCCGGGTTTTCTTCAATTCGTTTTCGTTGGCACACGCTTCGTTCCCGATCGTAGTTTACTAGCCGGTTTCGTTCCCGATCGTAGTTTACTAGCCGGTTCCGTCTCGTGGACGAATCCGGTGTGATTTGTGGCGTTTTTTGTGGACACTTTGCTGTAATTGTGTCCAAACGCTCTTCCGGTTGGCTTGTTTTTCTGGACTTTTCGCTCAGATTCTTTCGATGTTTGCCTCCGTTACTGTCAACGAATGGTGCCTTGTTCGGTTTGACTGTGCCTAGACGTGGTTTACTATGTTTTAGTTCTTCCCACTCTTGAGGTCTTTCATCCTTCAGAGGAAAAGGAATTTCGTCCTTTAAACGAGATTCGATTCGTGTGAGTTTTCGTACCAGCCATTAAAAAAAAAAAAAAAAAAAAATGTGCTGCGACCTGAACTCCCTTCCTTCCTATCCTCGTTGCAATCTGATTGCATATTAATAACATGGAAGGTAAGGTATAACTTGAAGTAAATTTACCCCGCCAAGCGTAGCGGGGATATTTACTAGAGTTATACTTACCTTCCATGCATCACGCCCGCCTCCCCTCTCGTTCAGGCCTCGGTGGAATGTTGAATGAGGTGGTGGTACAGAGGTGTTATGAAGGTCAGGGCTTGGCTGGTTACTGCGTTTTTTAGGGTCGGTTTGAAGTGCGTTAGAATCAGGTCATGTGACCAGATTGCATATTAATTGCATAGAAGGTAAGTTTAACTCTCGTAAATATCCCCGCTACGCTTAGCGGGGTAAATATATATATATATATATATATATATATATATATATATATATATATATATATATATATATATATATATATATATATATATATATATATATATATATATATATATATATATATATATATATATATATATATATATATATATATATATATATATATATATATATATATATATATATATATATATATATATATATATATATATATATATATATATATATATATATATATATATATATATATATATATATATATATATATATATATATATATATATATATATATATATATATATATATATATATATATATATATATATATATATATATATATATATATATATATATATATATATATATATATATATATATATATATATATATATATATATATATATATATATATATATATATATTTGCAAAAAATAAATTTTCTTGGTTTTTGCAAAAATAAATTTTCTTGGTTTTTAAGTTTTTTTTCTTCAGATGAAAATCATATTTCTATTGGTTCCAGTTGCTGAAAAAAAGGTACATGTTTATGGTCCACTTGGAAGCAATACAAAAAAACAACGAATTCCGCTAAAAATGAAAGATTTATTCGAAAATTCGCAAGAAATTTAAACTACATGCGGCATGCTAGTACTAAACATCTTCTATATCAAGTAAGATTCACAATTAGGGCCCTTCTACCTTGGCGAGCGCCTTAAGTCTCCTTTCCCCCATCAACTAGTAAAGAGTAGGCGTAGACCATGACACCCCCGTCTATAGAAGATCTGCCAAATCTCAATGCGGTCTACACACGCCCAGCCTTGCAGCATAAGCTCCCCTAGGACTCAAAGTCGAAGAATACAGACAAAACTCGCTCCCACGGAAATCGAAACCGGGCCGTTTTGAATCGCGGCTAAGTGATTAGATCACTCGCCCACGAGTTGATGGTAATCCAAGTTCTGAAGATATATTTAAAGAGGGATGCAATAATTGCCCTGTTACATTTCGACCATCTCTTCATCAACACGGAGTGGTAGGCTATATGTCAATTAACGTAAGATTATCCTCATTATCGATGTAAGGAAAAGCTGGCAGGCAGCTACAATCCCCGACAATAGAAAATTACACAAAACCGCTGTCTTCTTCAATATTGCCATTTTTGCAGGCAGAAGATAAAGTACTCTAAAACGCGCGCGCGCGTATGTGTGAGATATCTCATATTTAATTATGGCCGTAGCCAGGAGGGGGCTCGTACGAGCGAACGAACTTCCTTTTTCTGAGAAATTATCCTTTTAAAATAAAAAAATTATAATAAACACCTGTAATTTAACAAATTGTGCCCCTAAACAGGGGAGAAAGTATGCCTGGGAAAGTGAAATGTTATCAGAGGGCATGGTTTTCTCCTCCCCAGCTTCCTACACCTCTCGATACAGCCATTTTTCGATAATTACCGTTCCCCACCCGGGCCCATGAAAGCTGAATACTGAGAGCTGAATACGCCACTGCCCATATACTGCATCTTTAATCAGTGAAGTGGAGCGTCTATACTCCGTACCGCCGAAAAATGTAAACGTCTGTTATAATTCTTTTTATAAAACACACCACCTCTTGAACATTATCTAGTGTATTGCCTACTTAAATGGATTGATGACAAATAATTTGCATATCTTATCAATTTGGACCAATCACAGACCGTAAACAGATTTTGACAAATTTAGACAGGTAGTTTATTCACCGTAATTCCAAATTTATGAATATTTATCACTCAGGCCTAATTGCCACTAATTTCGTTAATATTTATCAACAATTTTACAGGGTGCCCTAAAAATACACGGAGTGCCGTTTGTACAGAAACCTGCAGAGAATGTCAAAGCGGGGGAGTGTGTAACCCTAACAACGGGCATGTATATGCGCTCCTGGATTCACTGGCGGTAACTGCGAAACACATAAATACTTGTAAAAGGTTAGTTTAGTGGCCAAAACTTCAATCTTAACCAAGTAGTGAAAAGAGCATTTACACTTTGTATTCCGTTAATGCAGATATTCAAACTTAAACTGTCGTCTCATTGGTGTAGAAAACTTGGTGGGAGTGTCTTGTCTGACCGGTAGAAGGCTGGAGCTATAATCTTTCAATTCTTTGTTTTGATACAGTGACGATTGTACAGTACATGGCGAATGTAGAGTCGGCTGGAGAAGTTTTATTTTTATGTCTCTAAAAACATGCTGATGTTTTTTAATTCATGTGATCGAATTGTGTTTTATAACTATCTAGCTCTAAACTGGTAAATGATCAACAAATGATACAAACACGAAAAACATATACTTATAAATCTTACCTCACCTCACCTAGTCTCTTTAGTACTGTACAAAACAAATTTCTGCACACACAGACTGAGTGACGGCAAAATGGTGAACAAAAATTGCGCTTACGGGCCCGCTGCGAGCTTTGTAAATCTGATTGCTGTTACCCAGAACAGTTAACAACCTGAATTTTGTTTATCCTATTTGCTAAAAACTATAAAAATCATGAGAGGTGCTATAAATGAATAAAAGCTTGCGGCAGGTCTCGCAAACATTTAAATGTCAACGCATTGGTAATGCACGATTGCGGATTTGAGGTTTGTTTGCCCCACATAGTGATCGTGTTGCTATGGTGGGCGTGGCCTATTTGGAAACCTGGAAAAGTTAAATGTCAAAGCATAATATGAGCGACATACCTGCAGACGGTTTATCAATCATTACCAGAATACTGATGGCGACATCTCGTTTCGAAGCATACGAATAGGAATCCATAGCTTATTAAACGTATATATGAACAGATGGCAACATAATAAGCCAAATGTGTTTAAAATGTACTACAAAACTGCAAACAGTTTAATCAAACAGTTTAAAAATAAGCCATTTCACAGCATTTAAAAACTTAGATACCTCACCTCACCACACCTAGCCTCTTTATCTCCTTGACCATAAGGCTGCAGTGTACTCTCGCCACTGTTATTTGCAACTGGTCTGGCTTCTGTCCACGAGCTCAATCCCATCACTTTCTTCTCCTTCCCAAATGTCCTTTTCCAGGTCGTTCTAGGACGACCAATTTTCCTTCTTCTCTCTGGTTCCACGTCATAACTGTCACACAGTGCTTAATAGTGCTCGTGCGCATCACATGACCAATCCACCTCCACCTTCTTCTTTTTACTTCAGTACTGATTTTGTCATGCTTAGTGACTCTCGGTATTTCATCGTTAGATATTACATATGGCCATCTGATCTTCAAAATTCTCCTGTAGCAATTGAACATAAATGTATCCAGCTTTCTATTATCTGTTACATTAACTCTCCATGTCTCGCAACCATACAAGAAAACAGACTTAACAAGAGAGTTAACAGATAGATACCTAATTAGCATAAAATGTTTAATATATTGTGACCTCAGAATGGAACAACTGGAAAATTGCTCAGGTGTACGTAATATTTTTCGATCCTTCCCCTAATATTTTGAATAGGAGACGGAGACTGGACATTGGACATTGGATATTACGATAACATTATTCCAGATTAACAGGAATGATTTCCAACAGTCAAAAGAAGCAACACAAAGAAAGCATTCAAAAATCTTATTCAGTTGGGAATATATTTAAGTTTGAATTTCTGTATCATTTGTGATATCATTTCAAGGAGACTGGGTGGTACGTACACAAAATTGCTGAGATTTGCCCTTAGTGTGTCATAGCAACAGCACCTCCCTAACAGCCAACTTTATGGAAACTTACAGCCTATTTCTGAAGTCATCCAGGCAAGGCGCCTTAGATTTGCTGGCCACTGTTGGAGGAACAGAGATGAAGTCATACATCAGACACTTCTCTGGGACCCAAAACATGGAAAAAGAAGTCGTGGTAGGCCAGCAATAAGCTACATTGATGTTCTTGAGAAGGACACTGGAATTGAAAGAGATGTCCTGCCAGGTGCCATGGATGATTGCAAGCAGTGGAGAATCTTTGTCGACAGTGCCCGAGTTCGCTCGATATGATGATGATCATTTGTGTAGAAACGACTGAAATCAGACTAGTTGCTATGTCACATCTCAGATTTTACAAAGTCTATATGTATTCTATAATTTGTCCTGCGATTTCGTTGCTTAAACATTAATGGATAGCGGGGAGTAGTAAAGCATAATCTAGTAAGGATGATTTTAATTTACCACTTGAAACCTAATTCAAATAGCAAAAAAACAAATTATTTTTATTAGAATACATTAATTGCTAAGAGAGTGGGGATTTGGACGCCATCCTTCCATGGTGGACTTACTACAAGTAAGTGGACACAAGTCATTTCTACAAAGATAAGACAGAACTTTAAACTTAAATATATCGCATAACATGCTATTGATTTGTAAAGGGGTGAGGGGGGATGAGTGCACATCCTGTCATTGTAATGCTTACCCCAAGGGATTACAATGTTATTGTTCACATTGTTCCCTCTTGAAATCATGTTGTAGGCCTTTCGTGCAGATGTTCTTGATCGCTAAATTTCAACGGTTAGAGCTGTGATTTTCTCTTCTAAGAAACTAGACCTCAATATTTTCCTGGAAATTTGGTAAATGGGAAAGCAATATGTGTATAAAAGGTGGTAAAATGGAAATTATGTAAGTAATCTTTGTGTCTATATTTAACGAGATTGTTAAATATGTACAGAATCTATTCTTCAAAATTTTCCTGGGAAAATCGGTAAATGTGAAAGTAATATATGTTTATAAAGAGTTGTAAAGAAACATTATCGAAGTTGTAGCTTTGTGTGTCTATATTGAATGAGATTGATAAATATGTGCAGAATCTATACTTCAATGTTTTCCTGGGAAATTCGGTTAATGTGAAAGTAAAATATGTTTATAAAGGGTTGTAAAGAAGAAATATCGAAGTTGTTTCTTTATGTGTCTATATTTAATGAGATTTATAATTACATACATAAACTATACCTCAATATATTCCTGGGAAATTTCGTAAATGGGAAAGCAACATGTTTATAAGGGTGGTAAACGGGAAAAAAATCGAAGTTGTATAATTATATATCTATATTTAAACAGATTAATAATTATATACAGAAACTATACCTCAATTAGTTCCTGGGAAATTTCGTAAATGTGAAAGCAACATGTTTATAAGGGTGGTAAACGGGAAAAAAATCTAGGTTGTATATTTATATGTCTATATTTAAATAGATTAATAATTATATACAAAAACTATACCTCAATATGTTACTGGGCAATTTGGTAAATATGAAAGCAATATGTTTTTAAAAGGTTGTAAAAAAGAAAATTTTCCAAATTGTATCTTTCTGTCTTTATTTAAAGGAAAAGTTTCGTCCCACAAATACGTTCAGAAGGGAACGCCACCGTACTGAAAACGTCACTTCCGGTTTTCATTTTTCCCTTTTGATCGCGAGAAATCTGTGGTGTTATCGATTGCACATCCACAGGACCGAACATAGGGGCCTACATTTGATATTGATAACATTACAGATTTTTCGCAATTATTAAGAAAAAATGACAGTCCAAGCAACTCCTCGAAATCGACGAACTTTGTATTTGTCGATTTTGAGGAACTTATATTTACATTAGCCATCCACAATGCAACGTTACCCATAAATCTTCGCTCTTTCCCGTATACTTGTAACACAAACTCAAACTTCACGTTCGTTTGGAAACGTCAAATACTGTACAGGAAAAGCTGGAAGACGAATATTCAGGAAGATAATTTTAATTTGCACAAAAACGCCAGGCGGCAATTGAGATGGAGCTGTCCGTTTTTTATTAAACCAATAAGAAGATCTGACCTGCGCTTTGACCTTTAGTGCTAGACGTGAAACGGACACTTCACTGACAGTCGCCCCGAACAATTTTATATGAACTAGAAACGCGTAAATCAATATACCAGTAACAGGTACATATATATACATATGTATATATATATATATATATATATATATATATATATATATATATATATATATATATATATATATATATATATATATATATATATATATATATATATATATATATATATATATATATATATATATATATATATATATATATATATATATATATATATATATATATATATATATATATATATATATATATATATATATATATATATATATATATATATATATATATATATATATATATATATATATATATATATATATATATATATATATATATATATATATATATATATATATATATATATATATATATATATATATATATATATATATATATATATATATATATATATATATATATATATATATATATATATATATATATATATATATATATATATATATATATATATATATATATATATATATATATATATATATATATATATATATATATATATATATATATATATATATATATATATATATATATATATATATATATATATATATATATATATATATATATATATATATATATATATATATATATATATATATATATATATATATATATATATATATATATATATATATATATATATATATATATATATATATATATATATATATGGGCACAGTTGCCAAAGGCACTCCTGCTCACGTATTGCACGCGTAACAGCGTGGGATCCCGTGGCCCGTTAAGGGCCCAATGGGATGCAGGGGGTAAAAGTGGCTAGGTGCGAAGTTCCAGGAAGCTCTGAAGATTGAGCAATTTTGATGCTCCAAAATGACTTAAAACACAGCGTTAAAAAATCAACTGGTGAAAAGAAAAAAAAATAACGATAAAATCTACAAACAGAATACTACTTCACTAAAAAGTGATAAAATTCGTGCGCAATAGTGGGGGTCTAGGGCAAAGCCCTGATATGGTACAAGGGGAAGTCCCTGGATGCACTCAATATATCTTGTTTTGACGCCCAAAAATACAAAATTGCTGAAAATTAAGATACAGAAGTGGCAACACTTCAAATTCTAAACAAGTAGAGAAGAAATTTCACCATAAGTTAGACTGTTAGGACAAGATATTGTTGGACATATTCCAATCTTCGGAATCGATCAAAACTGTTATCTGGATACAGTGCTGGTAGTTTGCAGTATTCGGAATCGATCTGCATACAGTGCTGGTAGTTTGCAGTATTCGGAATCGATCTGCATACAGTGCTGGTAGTTTGCAGTATTCGGAATCGATCTGCATACAGTGCTGGTAGTTTGCAGTATTCGGAATCGATCTGCATACAGTGCTGGTAGTTTCAGTATTCGGAATCGATCTGCATACAGTGCTGGTAGTTTGCAGTATTCGGAATCGATCTGCATACAGTGCTGGTAGTTTGCAGTATTCGGAATCGATCTGCATACAGTGCTGGTAGTTTCCAGTATTCGGAATCGATCTGCATACAGTGCTGGTAGTTTGCAGTATTCGGAATCGATCTGCATACAGTGCTGGTAGTTTCCAGTATTCGGAATCGATCTGCATACAGTGCTGGTAGTTTCCAGTATTCGGAATCGATCTGCATACAGTGCTGGTAGTTTCCAGTATTCGGAATCGATCTGCATACAGTGCTGGTAGTTTCCAGTATTCGGAATCGATCAAACCTGTTATCTGCATACCGTGCTGGTAGTTTCCGCCAATTTTGCGTGCCACAATTTAATGTAAATCCGTCAAAAATTTGCAAAATAGAGGAATCTTATTGGGTCAAAATAGTACTTTCCTTCTTGCCGAATGTTGGACCCCGTATAGGCAAATAGATGTATTCACAGAACCATGGATGGGATTTTCTTACCTGCCCACTGAATGTAGGCGGAAAATTACAAAATAAGATTTGCCTACATAAAGTAGAGGGTAAAATCATAGTAATATACACACAAAAAACAAAAAAATCTCCATACAACTGAAAAAGTGGGAAGAAAATTCTCTCTATGTCCCGAGTACCCCTAATTCCGCCAATCAACAAAACTAATTTATGAGGGTCCTTGTGAACAACTTCAAAACCAGTCCCAGTCCGCCCCTGTCATCCGGGTTCAGGATTCTAAATGTGTGGGAGGGGTTTCTTTCATAATGTTGGCCAACCTGAGAATCACCATGTCGGGTTGGGCGGACATGATTCTGATAGCCGATTCGGGCATGATTCGCATGTCATGAAATCTTGTACATCAGACCAGTCAACCAGTTTAAAAGCCAGGTGGTATGGAGAGGTCTTGATTCCTCTCTTCACTTTTTTTTTTCTTAAGAAATAATGTTATCGAGATCCTTCGGTTCACCCACTTTGACATCAAAATTTACGGCTCCTTTTTGGAAAACTGGCTACGCCATTGCATCTAACATATTTCACATTCCTGTCCTATTAAGTTTGGTGACCCAAGAATCATGTTGTCAGCAACATGCCGATTTGGGAGGACATGTGATTGTTACGTCTTTCGAATCGGGCACGATTAACATATTCTACACTTATATCTCTGATTTACATAGTGCATCCGACATTTTACTTCTCCGTCCGACTAAAATCGGTGGTCAAGAATCATGTTGTCATCATGCCGAGTCGGGAGGGCATGATCCCGATATCTAGCCGAGTCGGGAATTTCGGGCATGATTCCGATAAATCACTAATTTAAACAGTATATCTGACATTTCACATCTCTGCCTGAATATGCATCGGTGCCCAATGTATCATATTGTCATCATCATGCCGAGTCACTATCTAGGTACGTCGGGCATGATATTTTTCCCGACTTAGATCGGTATCCGGCCGACAGGGAGAGGGGGAGGGGAGGGGTGGGGGAGGGAGGGGGTTGTTGCCGTATCCAACCCTTGTCTCGTAGGGTGTGATAGTAAATTTTGCAACCCGCAAATTTGGGCCCCCGATCCTTATTTCTTCAGGAATGTCTTGTGAATTTGGTCGCCTCCTTCCGGACTGATTTTACTAGGTAATTTACTGGTGTGTCTGTATGGTTCCTTCAATTAATTTTGTATACTGAAGTGATAAGCTTACCTAAGTTAGTACTATTTATGTACGGAATACAGCGCCGTTGTACTCGTCAAATTTTCCCACGAACAGAAAATATCTTCCAGTAAGCACTTTGGTAAAAAAGAAATATAATACTTTCTTCGATCTGGGCAGTACCCATCGGTAACACTAAAGAGAAAAACGCAAAACTGCAGTGACATTTATTGTGAAGGGAGAAGAAGGGTTTTTTCTGGCAAAGGGAGAAGAAGGGTTTTTTCTTGCAAAGGGAGACAAGTTGTTGTCTCTAAATTTCCTGGATGGCTACATCTTCATTGTCTGGGGGCCCACATTTCCTAGGAAATAAGGGCCGGGTCCCAAATTTACTGGGGGTGGAAGGAGAGGGGGTGGTGGGGAGGAGGCAAAATTTACTTTTACAACGGCCATGCTTATAGGCCTACTAGACTCTGTTTTACTACTTTCCTGATATATCCAATGGTTGTTAAGCGGCCACAAAATTACAGGACAAAATTTGATAGAAATCAAATAGACTTTGAGGAATCTGAAGCTATGACATAACTACTAGTCTGATTTTCTGATTTCTGATTTCTACACAAATGATACCAACTTTAAAACTTGAATTTCTCCTTAACGGAATACAATGTTTGAAGGCTTTTTCACCATTTTGATTCTTTTGAAGTCCTCTTTCATATGAGAAGGACTTGCTTGACCACTAAACTAATCCTTTAATACTGTCAATCATTGTTTGGGGACAGCTTAGGTATAATGAAATATGACGCAATCGATTTTCTTTTGGAAAACTAGAGAAAATACCAAAAACCTCTAAAAATACCCGAAAAATACAAAATTATTCAAAAATTTATCAAAAATACCAAAATGATTAAAAGTTCATAACAAATATACCATAGCTTCACAAAACGTCCAAAAATTTACCCAAAAATAATGTAAACGTGATCACATTGCGTGAGTGTCTACCATGACGCATTGTTTAATCAATATTTTTGTCCTATAATGAGCTGTTTGATTGTACTGCATATTCTATGTTTGTTGAAGCTGTGGACTTTGTAACATTCAGCAGATCTAAACTGTTTATATCCTATTTTCGAGCAAGCTGCTTTATCATTAGTTCCCGACTGAGCTACAAAACTACAAGTGCGTGATTTCTAAACAGACTCTCATTGCTCGATATTTTGTAAGTATATAACAGTTTGATTCGAGAGTTTCTACCCAGTGGCGTAACTAAAGGGGGAAGGAGGGGGGAGGGGGGAAGGAGGGGCAGCCGGCCATCCCTTATTGGGTCTGGCCGGGAACCTATAAAGGGGGCCTGTAAGAAAAATATACCATTATACATCAATACCATAGGGGCCCGCAGCCCACTCGCCCCCGGCCCGTAGGGCCCTAGCTACGCCACTGTTTTTACTATGGAGTTTGTATCAGACATAGGCCTACGTCCTTAGCGGAAATTTAGAATGTTACACATATTTTAGACTCATATTTATGAATTGTATCATAACTACGACTGGTATGTCATGTAAGAGATCTTAGAGACTTATATCTATATCAATCTGCCAATTGCATCATCACTGCGACTGGCATGTCATACATGAGATTTCAGTTGGAAAGGCAAAGGGTTGGGAGGGGGATAATTAACATATTTTCAACTATACATAAGAGGGTTATGGACATCTTTTAATGATACAAATAATTGACTGGCATGTCATACATGAGAATTCAGTTGGAAAGGGTTGGAGGGGGTAATTAACATATTTTCAATTATACATAAGAGGGTTATGAACATCATTTTAATGATACAAATAATTAAATACTAAAACAATGACGATATATTTGGGGGGAGGGAGGGGCAAGTGCACCACTTGCCTCTATGGGGGATTAAGATATTTCAATTACACATAAGTGGGGTATGGACATCTTTTTAATGATACAAATAATTAAACACTAAAACAAAAATTATATACTGGGAGGGAGGAGGGACAAGTGCACCACTTGCCTCTATGACGACTTGACCTTGGATGAGACTCCACTCATATCGAAAATGTCTAGTTGCATCATAGTTTTTCACTATATGACTGCGTCTGAGACTTCAACAACAGGTTGAAATATATACGTCATTAGTATGCACACGACTATAGTTTCTAAATTAAAATGTCACTGGCTATAAGTGTTGGTACGGGAGAGAGGGAGGGGACGTTCCCCGACTTTTCCGAAAAAGTGCCCCGAAAAGTGCCCCTTTTGAAAATGAATAGTGCCCCTAAAGTACTGTCTCAATATGGACAACTGGCGAATTTTGTAAGTCCCATGTAGGCCTATGCGGAGAAAATGTACCCCCATTGGAAATGTGCCCCTTTCTAGAAACAAAATACCGGCCCGTTTACTTTACTTTGTTGTTTTGGGCTCACTTATTGGGCTCACTTATTGTAGATTCCCCCTAGAATTTGTAGAAAACAAAAGCATTTTAGTGAATTTTCCTGTTCATACATCACATTTTGTAAATAAATTAGAAAAATTACCAAACTTTGATTAGGCTACTCATAACTTAAAAATTACACATGCTATTTTCAGAATTCAAAAACCATTAATCACATAATTTAATGCTTGTTTCGGACAGTGGTTGGAAAAAAAAAAAAACTTTTGTACATGTCCATATACCTTAAAATTTTGTTCATGGGCCTGGCCTTCCCACCCAATATTGCAGAGGTGAACCATTTTTTCGAATATGACAAGTAACCTCAGAATTACATGACATCTAATTCGGGAGACAACGTACACGATCGATCTATCGTGTAAACCAGGAAGCAGCAGAAGAAGAGAAAGCACGAAGCTAAGTCGTAGATTACCGAGATGTCGCGTAGCTCCACGAGCTGCCGTTTTGAACCCGAGTTGCCGTTTCTGCTGTCGCGTATAATCACTGCACTATAGTTTGAATCACCGAGCTGCAGTTTGAATCACTAAGCTGTTGATTAGATCACTAAGCTGTTGTTTAAATCACCAAGCTATTGTTTAGATCGCCGAGCTGTTGTTTAGATCACCAAACTGTTGTTTCGATCACCAAGCTATATTAATTAGATCACCGAGCTGCTGTTTAGATTACCGAGCTGTTGTTTAGATCACCAAGTTATTGTTTAGATGATCAAGTTATTGTTTAGATCACCAAGCTGTTGTTTAGATCACCAAGCTATTTTTTTAGATCATTGAGCTATTGTTTAGATCTCTAAGAGCTATTGTTTAAATCACAGAGCTATTGTTTAGATCATTACCCTATTGTTTAGATCACCAAGAGCTATTGTTTAGATCAACGAGCTATTGTTTAGATCACCGAGCTATTGTTTAAATCACTGAACTGTTGTTTAGATAATCAACCTATTGTTTAGATCTCAAGCTATTGTTAGATCACTGAGCTATTGTTTAGATCATTAAGTTGTTGTTTAGATTACCACTGAAGCAATTGTTTAGATCACCAAGCTATTGTTTAGATCCCCGAACTGTTGTTTAGATCATCAAGCTGTTGTTTAGATTACTGAGCTGTTGTTTAGATCACCGAGCTGTTGTCTAAAATTACCAAGCTGTTACTTAGATCACCACTGAAGTTATTGTCTAGCTCACCAAGCTGTTGTTTAGATCACTGATCTGTTGTTTAGATCACCAAGCGGTTGTTTAATTCACTAAACTATTGTTTAGATCACCAAACTGTTATTTACATCACCAAGCTGCAATTTGGATCACCTACGGTCATGTCAACCAGCTGGCATTTAGATCACCGAGCGCAGTTAAGATCACAAAGCTTTCGCTTAGATCACCGAATT
>JAIGNY010002846.1:0-11512 GCA_020152595.1 Chiridota heheva | reverse complement strand
GTAATAATCTAAAGGTACCTAATCCCTCCACCTTTATGCTCCTATGCCAAGTTTCATGGATGTACCCCACTCCCTACCTGTAGGCTGTAATAATCTAAAAGGTAACTAATCCCTTCACCTTTATGCTCCTATGCCAAGTTTCATGGATGTACCCCACTCCCTACCTGTAGGCTGTAATAATCTTAAGGGTACCTAATCCCTCCACCTTTATGCTCCTATGCCAAGTTTCATGAATGCACCCCACTCCCTACCTGTAGGCTGTAATAATCTAAAAGGTACCTAATCCCTCTACCTTTATGCTCCTATGCCAAGTTTCATGGATGCACCCCACTCCCTACCTGTAGGCTGTAATAATCTAAAAGGTACCTAATCCCTCTACCTTTATGCTCCTATGCCAAGTTTCGTGGATGCACCCCACTCCCTACCTGTAGGCTGTAATAATCTAAAAGGTACCTAATCCCTCTACCTTTGTTTGTTTGTTTGTTTGATGAGGTCTTAACGGCACCACGACAACAAGGGTCAAATTGTGCTTGAGAGGTCAGATCATTCTAGAGGTAGGAAGTAAAGGAAACAGGGGGAGAATGAGAGAAATTTAAGAACAAAAAGTCAGAAAGCTGTGATCGAGAGAGGAGGTGCATGGGTGAAACAAAAACAAAATAGAGAGGGGGTGGAAGAGGAGAATTAATTATAATTGTAGAGGGAAGCATGATGAAGGAAGGAGATAATTTCATCCAGAGGATTTTTCTGGAAGAACTCAGCAATTGAGTTGTGGGGAGCGAGGGAAGCTCTGGGAAGGTTGTACAGGGGACAATTGGAGAACGTGTTGGATTGTGAGGATGCAGTGGCAATTGTAACAGAGGGGTTGGGGGGAACCAATAAGGAGGTGGGAGTGAGTGAGGTGGGTGTGACCAATTCTAAGACGGGTAATATGAACGTTGTCAATACGAGAGAGGTTGTTGATGGTGGCTTTGATCGGGATTGTGGGCTGGATGACATGGAGTTTGTTATCAATTTGGGAGTTCCATGAGGTTTGCCAGCGGTCACGAACAAGGGAAGCGATAAGCGGTTTGATGTCAGAGAGGGTTTTGGGAAAAGGGGAAGGGAGGAGATTGAGGGCAAGCTTAGCGGCTGCATCAGCCCTGTCATTGCCAGGGATGCCAACATGGCTGGGTATCCAGAAGAAAAGAACACTTTTCCTGCAGAGGGTGGGAGAAAAGAGTTTCCGGAGGAGGAGGTGGCAGGTGAGGTTATCCCATTTAAGATTGAGTAATGAAGTGAGAACAGCCTTTGAGTCGGAGAAAATCATGGATGTACCCCACTCCCTACCTGTAGGCTGTAATAATCTAAAAGGTACCTAATCCCTCCACCTTTATGCTCCTATGCCAAGTTTCATGGATGTACCCCACTCCCTACCTGTAGGCTGTAATAATCTTAAAGGTACCTAATCCCTCCACCTTTATGCTCCTATGCCAAGTTTCATGGATGTACCCACTCCCCTACCTGTAGGCTGTAATAATCTAAAGGTACCTAATCCCTTCACCTTTATGCTCCTATGCCAAGTTTCATGGATGCACCCCACTCCCTACCTGTAGGCTGTAATAATCTAAAAGGTACCTAATCCCTCCACCTTTATGCTCCTATGCCAAGTTTCATGGATGTACCCCCACTCCCTACTTGTAGGCTGTAATAATCTTAAAGGTACCTAATCCCTCCACCTTTATGCTCCTATGCCAAGTTTCATGGATGTACCCCACTCCCTACCTGTAGGCTGTAATATTCTAAAAGGTACCTAATCCCTTCACCTTATGCTCCTATGCCAAGTTTCATGGATGCACCCCACTCCCTACCTGTAGGCTGTAATAATCTAAAAGGTACCTAATCCTCCACCTTTATGCTCCCTGCCAAGTTCCATGGATGTACCCCACTCCCTACCTGTAGGCTGTAATAATCTAAAAGGTACCTAATCCTCCACCTTTATGCTCCTATGCCAAGTTTCATGGATGTACCCCACTCCCTACCTGTAGGCTGTAATAATCTAAAAGGTACCTAATCCCTTCACCTTTATGCTCCTATGCCAAGTTTCATGGATGCACCCCACTCCCTACCTGTAGGCTGTAATAATCTAAAAGGTACCTAATCCCTCTACCTTTATGCTCCTATGCCAAGTTTCATGGATGCACCCCACTCCCTACCTGTAGGCTGTAATAATCTAAAAGGTACCTAGTCCCTCCACCTTTATGCTCCTATGCCAAGTTTCATGGATGTACCCCACTCCCTACCTGTAGGTTGTAATAATCTAAAAGGTACCTAATCCCTCCACCTTTATGCTCCTATGCCAAGTTTCATGGATGTACCCCACTCCCTACCTGTAGGCTGTAATAATCTAAAAGGTACCTAATCTCTCCACCTTTATGCTCCTATGCCAAGTTTCATGGATGCACCCCACTCCCTACCTGTAGGCTGTAATAATCTAAAAGGTACATAATCCCTCCACCTTTATGCTCCTATGCCAAGTTTCATGGATGTACCCCACTCCCTACCTGTAGGCTGTAATAATCTAAAAGGTACCTAATCCCTCCACCTTTATGCTCCTATGCCAAGTTTCATGGATGTACCCCACTCCCTACCTGTAGGCTGTAATAATCTAAAAGGTACCTAATCCCTCCACCTTTATGCTCCTATGCCAAGTTTCATGGATGTACCCCACTCCCTACCTGTAGGCTGTAATAATCTAAAGGGTACCTAATCCCTCCACCTTTATGCTCCTATGCCAAGTTTCATGGATGCACCATACTCCCTACCTGTAGGCTGTAATAATCTAAAAGGTACCTAATCCCTCCACCTTTATGCTCCTATGCCAAGTTTCATGGATGCACCCCACTCCCTACCTGTAGGCTGTAATAATCTAAAAGGTACCTAATCCCTCCACCTTTATGCTCCTATGCCAAGTTCCATGGATGTACCCCACTCCCTACCTGTAGGCTGTAATAATCTAAAAGGTACCTTATCCCTCCACCTTTATGCTCCTATGCCAAGTTTCATGGATGTACCCCACTCCCTACCTGTAGGCTGTAATAATCTAAAAGGTACCTAATCCCTCCACCTTTATGCTCCTATGCCAAGTTTCATGGATGTACCTCACTCCGCTACCTGTAGGCTGTAATAATCTAAAAGGTACCTAATCCCTCCACCTTTATGCTCCTATGCCAAGTTTCATGGATGTACCCCACTCCCTACCTGTAGGCTGTAATAATCTAAAAGGTACCTAATCCCTCCACCTTTATGCTCCTATGCCAAGTTTCATGGATGTACCCCACTCCCTACCTGTAGGCTGTAATAATCTAAAAGGTACCTAATCCCTCCACTTTTATGCTCATATGCCAAGTTTCATGGATGTACCCCACTCCCTACCTGTAGACTGTAATAATCTGAAAGGATACACTACAAGTTCAACAACAACAATACTGCGCAATGATTCTGATAATACCATGTTAGGCTAACTGTTACAGGACAATTATTATAGTGAGGTAATGGAGGGGGACACTGGCGGCGTCAATGAAATTATTAAAATGTCCTTACGTACAACACCTCTTCACTTCGGCCTAAAAAAAGGGCCAAAACTAGTGACCCCCTATCGAAAGTATACCCTCATCCGAGAGATATTAGATGGTACTTTTTGGAAAACATCACAAAATATCCCAAATCTATAAGATTCTGGTACAAAAAGGACCCCGAACTTGACTCTTTCATCATAGCTTTCAATATTGAGAATAATTAGTTCCGTTCTACCCTAATTCACCTCCCGTAGTTGTCTCGCAACTGACCACAGACCCACGAGTGTTACAAGCCGCGCGAGTGTTCATTCTGTCATTGTTGAGTATTACAAGAATATTTTTTTTTAAATACGTCATTGTTCTAAAAGCGTCTACTCTGCTATGACGTCATAAAAAGACACCTGGTTGAAGATTCTGTCGGCTACGGGCAATAGGTACAAAAACACAAACCTGTTGTTAGGCTAGGAAAAAATTAAATGCCAACTCTATCTGGGAAGATTATTCTTTTATCTGCTTCTTGTATACCTTCTGATGTAAACCTTAATGATCAGATATCATGTGATGTATACCTTAATGATCAGATATCATGTGATGTACACCTTAATGATCAGATATCATGTGATGTACACCTTAATGTTTGTTTGTTTGTTTGATGAGGTCTTAACGGCACCACGACAACAAAGGTCAAATTGTGCCTGAGAGGTCAGATCAATTTAGAGGTAGTAAGGAAAGAGACCAGGGGAAGAATGAGAGAAATTCAGGAACAAAAGCCAGAAAGCTGTGATCGAGAGAGGAGGTGCATGGGTAAAACTAAAAACAAAGTAGAGAGGGGGTGGAAGAGGAGAATTAAATATGGTTGTAGAGGGATGCATGCTGAAGGAAGGAGACTATTTTATCTGGAGGATTTTTTTGGAAGAACTCAGCAATTGAGTTGTGGGGAGCGAGAGAAGCTCTGGGAAGGTTGTACAGGGGCAAGCAAGGAGAACGTGTTGGATTGTGAGGATGCAGTGGCAATTGTTACAGAGGGGTTGGGGGAACCACTAAGGAGGTGGGAGTGAGTGAGGTGGGTGTGACCAATTCTAAGACGGGTAATATGAACGTTGTCGATACGAGAAAGGTTGTTGATGGTGGATTTGATCGGAATTGTGGGCTGGATAACATGGAGTTTGTTATCAATTTGGAAATTCCATAAGGTTTGCCAGCGGTCACGAACAAGAGAAGCGATAAGCGGTTTGATGTCAGAGAGGGTTTTGGGAAAAGGGGAAGGGAGGAGGTTGGGCAAGCTTAGCGGCTGTATCAGCCCTGTCATTGCCAGGGATGCCAACATGGCTGGGTATCCAGAAGAAAAGAACACTTTTCCTGCAGAGGGTGGGAGAAAAGAGTTTCCGGAGGAGGAGGTGGCAGGTGAGGTTATCCCATTTAAGATTGAGTAATGAAGTAAGAACAGCCTTTGAGTCAGAGAAAATGGCAAAGTGACTAAGAGGAGAGTACTCAATAAAGTTGAGGGCGAGGAGAATGGCCTTAGCCTCGGCTGAAAAGATGGATGAATGGTCAGGAAGTCTGCTACTGAGGGTGATGTCTTGATGATGGCAGCAGCAGCTGTCTTGTTGCCTTCCTTGGAGCCATCAGTATAGATGGAGGTGTAATTTGAGAGTTGGTCTTTGATTTGCTGTGGAGATTGATGAAGAGATTAGGTGAGTTTGAGTTTTGTTATAAGTGGAGAGGTCTAGGTGGACAGAAGGAAGGGGGTGGCCCAAGGCGGAAAAGTGGGCCAGGAATAGGTGCCGAGAGTGGCGGGGTTGATGCCAAGTTGAAAGAGGTCTGATTTAATGCGTAAGCTGAAGGGGGGCGATAGGGTTTTAGTCCTATCAAAGAGGGAGGAGAAATTGGGGTACCTAATGAGGTTGTAAACAGGGTTCTGGGTGTTGGTGAGGACTCTAAAAGCATAAGAGAGGCTAAGCTTTTTACATCTAAGTAGAAAGGGGGGTTCGTTGCCTTCAACATGAAAGCTAGTGATTGGGGAGGTCCTGTAGGCTCCTAGACAAAGCCTGAGGGCTTCATTTTGGATGGTGGTAATGTGGTTGAGGTATGAGTCGTGAGCGACACAGTAAACAATATTGCCATAGTCAAGCTTGGCACGAATGGTGAGCCTGAAAATTTTGAGGAGAGCATATGGTTCGCTCCCCAAGTAGTGTTGAGAGCAGTCGGAGGAGGTTGAGGAGCTATTGCATTTTAGTTTCAGGTTGGTGATGTGTGGCTTGTAGGTGAGCTTGGGGTCTAGAGTTAGACCAAGGAACTTTGTGTTTTCAACTTTAGGGATGCGATTCCCATTGAGCACAAAGTTCGGGTTGGGGTGGAGGTTGTTGAAATGACAAAAGTGCATGCAGACTGTCTTGTCTTTGGAGAATCTAAAACCGTTATTGTTGCTCCAGACTTGCAGCTGATTGAGGCTGGTTTGGAGCCTATTTTCAACAATAGGAAAGCTAGGGGAGGAGTAGAAGATGGTGAAGTCATCCATGTAGAGGGTACGTTTGATGCTGGGGCCAAGGTCATACCCGATGTCATTAATGCTCAGGTTGAAGAGAGTGGGGAGAGGATGCTGCCTTGGGGGACGCCCTTCTTGGGGGTACGGCTTGGAGAGGGTGTGGCCAATACGAACTTGGAACTGCCTGGGTGAGAGGAAGTTTTGAATAAAGATGGGGAGGTGGCCTCTGAGGCCAATGGTGTGAAGTTTCCGGGTAATGCCGTATTTCCAAGTAGTGTCGAAAGCTTTCTCGAGGTCAAAAAATATGGCAATGAGGTGTTCCTTTTTTGCAAAGGATTCCCGGATAGCGGTGTCGAGCGTAATTAACTGGTCTAGGGTATTGCGACGTTTTCGGAAGCCGCTTTGGTGAGGAGAGAGGATTCTGTTGGTCTCGAGGAACCAGTTTAGTCTCTGATTAATGATCTTTTCCATAATTTTACAGAGACAGCAAGTAAGGGCGATGGGTCTGTAGCTGGTGGGGTCGGTGCTATCCTTCCCCGGTTTAAGGACGGGGATGACAATAGCTGTCCTCCAGATAGGGGGAAAGGAGTGTGAGGACCAAATGTGGTTGAAGATGGTGAGTAGGGTAGTGGTGGCCTTGATGGGGAGGTGTTTCAGAAACTGATAGGGGATGTTATCTGGGCCCTTGGAAGTGCAGCCAGCGTCGCTGATGGCTTGGTTTAATTCAGAAAGGGTGAGAGGGGTGTTGTAGCTTTCGGAGTTGTCAGAGGGAAAAGTGATTCTCCGGGCTTCATCGCAAGCTTTTTTGATTTTGAAAGCATTGGAGTAGTTGGTCGAGGACGAGATGTTGCTGAAAGAGGCGGCGAGGTGGTCAACGATGTCTTTTTTGCGGTGAGAAGGTCTCCATTCCAAGAGAGATGGGAGATGGAAGATTTGCCTACTCTGCCGTGGAAGCTGTTAACCATTCTCCAAATCTTCTTAGTGGGGGTGTTGGTGGTGAGAGAAGAGATAAAGTTGTTCCAAGTGTTGGTTTTACTGTCCTTGATAGTGCGTCTGGCCTTGCACGGCTGATGCGAAAGAGGTTAAGGTTATGGGTGGTCGGGTTAGTTTTAAAGTTCCTGAGGGCTCTTTTCCTGTTCTTGACGGCGGTTTTGCAGTCATCTGAGAACCAGGGGTGGGGGGGTGATTTGGGGGTTTGGAGGTTTTGGGAATTGAGCAGGTGGCGATGTTGATAAGGATATTACTGAAGTTAGACATGGGATCCTCATCCTCGAGAAGATGGGGGGAGAGGTGTGAGTCACAGAGGGTTTCAAAAAGGGACCAGTCAGCCTTGTCGAGGTTCCAATTGGGGGTGTGCTCAGTGGGGATTTGAAGATTGGAGTGTATAAGAAGAGGGTAATGATCACTACCACAGAGGTCAGCAGTGACTCTCCAACTAAAATCAGGGAGGATAGGGGAACAGATAGACAGGTCAATACAGGTGAGAGAGCCTATATAGTGGCAGGACGAAGGTAGGTCGGGGAGTTAATGTTCAGTAAGGACAGGCTGTGCTGACGGAGAGCGTTTTCGATGAACTTGCCTCTAGGGGTGGTGGTATTAGAGCCCCACAGAGGGTTGTGAGCGTTGAAGTCACCAAGAAGGATGAAGGGGGTGGGAAGCTGAGAGATGAGGTTGTTAAGGCTGGTTGGTTGAATGTTGGTGTTGGGAGGGAGATAGATATTGCAGAGAGTGAAAGTTTTGTGGAGGGAGATAGAAATACAGATGGCCTGAAGGTCGGTGTGCACACGAACAGGGCTGTGTGGGATATCGTGTCTAACGAGAATGGAGACGCCACCACAGGCCCTGTCAGCATCCACTTGATGTTTGTGATAGCAAGCAAAGTTGTTAAGGGAGTAATGGTCGGTGGTTTTCAAGAAAGTTTCTTGTAGGCAGAAGACGACCGGGTTGAAGGTGGAGGCCAGAAGGTCGATTTCTTCAGAATTGGCCTTAATTAGGCTCCTAACGTTCCATTGTATGATGTTGTGGGTGTTATTGTAATTGTTTGTGGTGTATGCCATAAAGGAGGCGGGGGGTTATCTGGAGGAAGATCTGCTGGGTCTGAGTTCGCTTGTTTTTTTCTTTGGATTTGTTTCTTTGGGAGCGATTGTTTTGAAAATTGACGAGAAGTATGATCGGTGTGTTCGGTAATCGAACAATCCATACTCTCTTCAGTGTGGGTTTGGGAGGTGGGTTGTTTGTTGATTGGTTGTTTGTTGATTGGTTGTTTGTTGATTGGTTGTTTGTTGATTGGTTGTTTGTTGATTGGTTGTTTTTGGTTGGTTGTTTGTTGGTTGATTTGTTGGTTGTTTTGCTTGGCTGGTTTTAGCTTGATGTATGAAGGTATTAGTGGAGTTGGTGTAGGGGCGTAGGGGCTTTAGAGTAGGAAGGGGGTTGAGGAGAGAAGTGGTGGTGGAGGTGGTGTGGGTATTGGGTGTGATTGGGTTGTTGGAAATGGTGATGGCTTAGGACTAGGTAAGAAGAGCCAGGTGAGGTCAGTTTGGGCATGGGGGTTAGTTTTTGTTGTGTTAGTTGTGTTTGGGGGGAGGAATTAGAGTTAGAGGAGACTACGTTTGAGTAGGAAGGCTTGGAGTTAAGGGAAGGAGGAATTGTTTCCTGGCCTCAGGGTAGGTTGTGTTGGGGTTAAGAGTTTTAAGTTTTGTTATTTGTTTTTCCTGAAGCCAGGTGGGACAGTCTTTCGAGAAGGAGGGATGGTTTGCTGGGTGTTTACCGTCACAATTTGTGCAGAGTGGGGGGTTGGTGCAGGAGGTGTTGTCATGGTCCGGGGCTCCGCAGTTACCACAGCGCGCTAGGCTGTGGCAGGAGTTTTTCCCGTGGCCATACCTCTGACAATTATAGCATCGTAAAGGGTTAGGAATATAAGGGGCGACCTGGATTCTCAGGTAGCCGGCAATGATGTGGGAGGGGAGAGTTGGTGTTGCGAAGGTGAGAAATATGGTGTTGGTGGGAGTTTCGGCTCCGTCTCTCTTTAGAACGAGACGACGGGCTTCGGTTACATGTTGGTTAGCTAGTTCTTCTTGGAGGTCGTCATTGGTCATGTACGCAAGATCGCGGGTGTGTATGACGCCTTTGCTGGAGTTTAGGGAACGATGGGGGGTGACTGTGATGTCGATACCAGAGTTGGATAGGGTTTTGGTGGAAAGGAGGGTGGTGGCTTGTGTGTCCCTGGTGCAGTGCACCAGGAGATCACCGGATCTAAGGGTAGAGACTTTGGGGAGGGTACCGACAAGGCCAAAGAGGGCTTTATGGATGAGGAAAGGAGAAACTTTTTAAAGCTTTCCTGCTTGTTGGTGGCATGGATTATAAGGATTTTGGGGATTGGGGTTGCAGAATGGTCAATGATGGTAGCAGGTGGGTCACGGGGAGGAGGGGGGGTCAAGGTCAAGGTCACTGCATAGGCGCTTTGTCATTATGAAAGAAAAACCAAGGGCCGAGAGACTCGACTCAGCTAGAAAAAAAATCGCGGAACCACTATATGGGGACCGCTGTATTAGTAACGAAGGGCGTGAAAAGTCGGGACAGAACGAGGGAAAATATAATAGAAAAAAAGAAAAGAAACGATCTCACCGAGGATAAAAGCCCATCCACCGAAAAGAAAATCCGAAAATGAAGTTATAAAACAAAATGGTGCAAATTGGAGAGAAAATGGAGCAAAAATAGTTTAAGAGAATAGAAGCAGTTGTCACGTCGCTCTCGTACACCTTAATGATCAGATATCATGTGATGTATACAATAATGATCAGATATCATGTGATGTATACCTTAATGATCAGATATCATGTGATGTATACCTTAATGATCAGATATCATGTGATGTATACCTTAATGATCAGATGTCATGTGATGTATACCTTAATGATCAGATATCATGTGATGTATACCTTAATGATCAGATATCATGTGATGTATACCTTAATGATCAGATATCATGTGATGTATACCTTAATGATCAGATATCATGTGATGTATACCATAATGATCAGATATCATGTGATGTATACCTTAATGATCAGATATCATGTGATGTATACCTTAATGATCAGATATCATGTGATGTATACCTTAATGATCAGATGCCATGTGATGTATACCTTAATGATCAGATATCATGTGATGTATACCTTAATGATCAGATATCATGTGATGTATACCTTAATGATCAGATATCATGTGATGTATACCATAATGATCAGATATCATGTGATGTATACCTTAATGATCAGATATCATGTAATGTATACCTTAATGATCAGATGTCATGTGATGTATACCTTAATGATCAGATATCATGTGATGTATACTGTAATGATCAGATATCATGTGATGTATACCTTAATGATCAGATGTCATGTGATGTATACCTTAATGATCAGATATCATGTGATGTATACCTTAATGATCAGATATCATATGATGTATACCATAATGATCAGATATCATGTGATGTATACCTTAATGATCAGATATCATGTGATGTATACCTTAATGATCAGATATCATGTGATGTATACCTTAATGATCAGATGTCATGTGATGTATACCTTAATGATCAGATATCATGTGATGTATACCTTAATGATCAGATGTCATGTGATGTATACCTTAATGATCAGATATCATGTGATGTATACTGTAATGATCAGATATCATGTGATGTATACCTTAATGATCAGATGTCATGTGATGTATACCTTAATGATCAGATATCATGTGATGTATACCTTAATGATCAGATATCATATGATGTATACCATAATGATCAGATATCATGTGATGTATACCTTAATGATCAGATATCATGATGTATACCTTAATGATCAGATATCATGTGATGTATACCTTAATGATCAGATATCATGTGATGTATACCTTAATGATCAGATATCATGTGATGTATACCTTAATGATCAGATATCATATGATGTATACCTTAATGATCAGATATCATGTGATGTATACCATAATGATCAGATATCATGTGATGTATACCTTAATGATCAGATATCATGTGATGTATACCTTAATGATCAGATATCATGTGATGTATACCTTAATGATCAGATGTCATGTGATGTATACCTTAATGATCAGATATCATATGATGTATACCTTAATGATCAGATATCATGTGATGTATACCTTAATAATCAGATTTCATGTGATGTATACCTTAATGATCAGATATCATGATGTATACCTTAATAATCAGATATCATGTGATGTATACCTTAATGATCAGATATCATGTGATGTATACCTTAATGATCAGATGTTATGTGATGTATACCATAATGATCAGATGTCATGTGATGTATACCTTAATGATCAGATATCATGTGATGTATACCTTTTTGATCAGATATCATGTGATGTATACCTTAATGATCAGATATCATGTGATGTATACCTTAATGAT
>JAIGNY010002848.1:562500-737750 GCA_020152595.1 Chiridota heheva | reverse complement strand
GAGTAGTAAAACCATCTATATGTCAGGTGAGTAGTAAAACCATCGATGTCAGGTGAGTAGTAAAACCATCTATATGTCAGGTGAGTAGTAAAACCATCAATATGTCAGGTGAGTAGTAAAACCATCTGTATGTCAGGTGAGTAGTAAAACCATCGATATGTCAGGTGAGTAGTAAATCCATCGATATGTCAGGTGAGTAGTAAAACCATTGATATGTCAGGTAAATAGTAAAACCATCAATATGTCAGGTGAGTAGTAAAACCATCTGTATGTCAGGTGAGTAGTAAAACCATCAATATGTCAGGTGAGTAGTAAAACCATCAATGAGTCAGGTGAGTAGTAAAACCATCAATATGTCAGGTGAGTAGTAAAACCATCGATATGTCAGGTGAGTAGTAAAACCATCGATATGTCAGGTGAGTAGTAAAACCATCTATATGTCAGGTGAGTAGTAAAACCATCGATGTCAGGTGAGTAGTAAAACCATCTACATGTCAGGAGAGTAGTAAAACCATCTATATGTCAGGTGAGTAGTAAAACCATCAATATGTCAGGTGAGTAGTAAAACCATCGATATGTCAGGTGAGTAGTAAATCCATCGATATGTCAGGTGAGTAGTAAAACCATTGATATGTCAGGTAAATAGTAAAACCATCAATATGTCAGGTGAGTAGTAAAACCATCTGTATGTCAGGTGAGTAGTAAAACCATCAATATGTCAGGTGAGTAGTAAAACCATTGATATGTCAGGTGAATAGTAAAACCATCAATATGTCAGGTGAGTAGTAAAACCATCGATATGTCAGGTGAGTAGTAAAACCATCAGTAAGTCAGGTGAGTAGTAAAACCATCGATATGTCAGGAGAGAAGTAAAACCATCGACATGTCAGGAGAGAAGTAAAACCATCCACATGTCAGGAGAGGAGTAAAACCATCGATATGTTAATGGAATGAGGATGATGGCACCAATCTTTTACAGTAGACAAGCACACTGGTCATTCATACAAACTTTAAACTTGAATATGTGGAATATGATATTGAAGTAGTTCTTTCACCATTTTGTTTCTTTAAATATCCTCTTTCATATAACTGACCTCTTTCACATAACTGAACTAATCTTTTAACAAGCTTCAAATAAAAAATACAAACTGACAATCATATTTGAACAAGATATTAAAATCATAAATATAAATAAAAATAATATTTTTCAGTTATTAGTTGCCTTAAAAAACACTTAAGCTACAAAGCAACCAGCTTCCATTGTTTTAAAATAAGGGAGGGTACCAACCTATAAAACTCATTTGAAGGAACCTGTAATCCTTCAAAAATAATGTAAGGTACCAATCTACACTAAGGGCTTTTCTTCTCCGGTTTTAATTTTCATAAAGCAATTATGTAAAGGCTTAGGAAACCCATCTACCTTTTGATGATGAGTTTATTTAGCAACCATCTTTATTTCATATAACAGAGGGCGGTAAAACAGAACAGAATGACAAATAAGTGCTCCAAAAAACTGTTACATACAAACTGTCAGGAAATGACATCACATTTCCTTTTCTAGAGATTTTCATGTACAACAGCACCATGTGACAAATAATAGAAACTGAAGTGACAAATAATAGAAACTGATGTGACAAGTAATAGAAACTGATGTGACAAGTAATAGAAACTGATGTGACAAATAATAGAGACTGATGTGACAAATAATAGAAACTGATGCGACAAATAATAGAAACTGACGTGACAAATTGACATGTGACAAATAGAACAAATTTCTCAAGCAAAACACCATAAGTTCTTACTTTAAGAAATAATAAAAGGTATGGTTTCAAACATAACCTTTACCACTTAGATACTTTGGTAAGCAATAAAACTTGAGAAAATCCACACTTGCAGATAAAGGAAAACATTTTCAATATCAGCTATTCCAAAGGAACATTTTCTGGGATTGACAAAAATGTATTTTCTTCATTTAAGTAAGTTGTGATGAAAGATGGAAATTCTCTTTTCTTGATGATTTGTAGAAAAATCCTGGCGGAAGTCATTAGTCTCCCTCTGTCCTCGGGTAGCGAAAAAGCAGTAGTTCCTACTTCAGCCTCTATCAGCTTCTCCAACATACATTTTATAAGGTCATAGGTTATCATTTTGCCGCTGTTCTCTAATCTTGCACCATACCTTATCCACTGCCAGATCTGTAAGAAGAAGAGGATTAATCTCACAATTGGCAACAGTACTAGTTACAACTAATACCAGGGGTCTGAGACTTTGTAAGAAGAGGTCTGACAGGAGCAGTCATCACATTTAGAGGTCTGACAGGAGCAGTCATAACATTTAGGATTTTTAAATATTAAACTTAAATGAAAATTCATGAGAGGCATTAGCTTATCCCCGGTTTTCATGGTGCAGCGGATGAGAGTACATGACTCCCCTGGATGGAATGCCAGTCCATTGCAAATTAACTCCCCAGCAGTGCTGGTACCCATTTTACAGCTGAACTGGAGCAAATAGAGTTACTTGTCTTGCTGCTCAACGACAGGAGTCGAACCTGGTACCTTTCAAATACTGGCATAAATACTCCTTGAGCCACAGCACCTCTTCAGTATTAAGACTTTGTCTTGGCATTACTATGTAAATCTTTTAATTTAAAAAAAAAACAAATCAGCAGTTGATGATTTACAGTATTTGCTAATTGTTGACTGAAATTATGGTTATGGTTAAGTTCTTACTTGCTAATTGTTGACTGGGATTATAACATTCTTACTTGCTAATTGTTGAATGGGGTTATAGCATTCTTACTTGCTAATTAATGACTGGGGTTATAGCATTCTTACCTACTAATTGTTGACTGGGGTTATAGCATTATTACTTACTAATTGTTGAAAGGGGTTATAGCATTCTTACTTGCTAATTGTTGACTGGGGTTATAGCATTCTTACTTGCTAATTGTTGACTGGGGTTATAGCATTCTTACTTGCTAATTGTTGAATGGGGTTATAGCATTCTTACTTGCTAATTGTTGAATGGGGTTATGGTTAAGTTCTTACTTGCTAATTGTTGAATGGGGTTATAGCATTCTTACTTGCTAATTGTTGACTGGGGTTATAGCATTCTTACTTGCTAATTGTTGACTGGGGTTATGGTTAAGTTCTTACTTGCTAATTGTTGACTGGGGTTATAGCATTCTTACTTGCTAATTGTTGACTGGGGTTATAGCATTCTTACTTGCTAATTGTTGACTGGGTTATAGCATTCTTACTTGCTAATTGTTGACTGGGGTTATAGCATTCTTACTTGCTAATTGTTGAATGGGGTTATAGCATTCTTACTTGCAAATTGTTGACTGGGTTATAGCATTCTTACTTGCTAATTGTTGACTGGGGTTATAGCATTCTTACTTACTAATTGTTGACTGGGGTTATAGCATTCTTACTTGCTAATTGTTGACTGGGGTTAATTGCTAATTGTTGACTGGGGCTATAGTATTCTTACTTGCTAATTGTTGACTGGGGTTATGGTTAAGTTCTTACTTACTAATTGTTAACTGGGGTTATAGCATTCTTACTTGCTAATTGTTGACTGGGGTTATAGCATTCTTACTTGCTAATTGTTGAATGGGGTTATAGCATTCTTACTTGCTAATTGTTGACTGGGGTTATAGTATTCTTACTTGCTAATTGTTGACTGGGGTTATGGTTAAGTTCTTACTTACTAATTGTTAACTGGGGTTATAGCATTCTTACTTGCTAATTGTTGACTGGGGTTATAGCATTCTTACTTGCTAATTGTTGAATGGGGTTATAGCATTCTTACTTGCTAATTGTTGACTGGGGTTATGGTAAGTTCTTACTTGCTAATTGTTGACTGGGGTTATGGTTAAGTTCTTACTTGCTAATTGTTGACTGGGGTTAGAGCATTCTTACTTGCTAATTGTTGACTGGGGTTATAGCATTCTTACCTACTAATTGTTGACTGGGGTTATAGCATTCTTACTTACTAATTGTTGACTGGGGTTATAGCATTCTTACTTGCTAATTGTTGACTGGGGTTATAGCATTCTTACTTGCTAATTGTTGACTGGGGTTATGGTTAAGTTCTTACTTGCTAATTGTTGACTGGGGTTAGAGCATTCTTACTTGCTAATTGTTGACTGGGGTTATAGCATTCTTACCTACTAATTGTTGACTGAGGTTATAGCATTCTTACTTACTAATTGTTGACTGGGGTTATAGCATTCTTACTTGCTAATTGTTGACTGGGCTTATAGCATTCTTACTTGCTAATTGTTGACTGGGGTTAGAGCATTCTTACTTGCTAATTGTTGACTGGGGTTAGAGCATTCTTACTTGCTAATTGTTGACTGGGGTTATGATTAAGTTCTTACTTGCTAATTGTTAACTGGGGTTATAGCATTCTTACTTGCTAATTGTTGACTGGGGTTATAGCATTCTTACTTGCTAATTGTTGAATGGGGTTATAGCATTCTTACTTGCTAATTGTTGACTGGGGTTATAGCATTCTTACTTACTAATTGTTAACTGGGGTTATAGCATTCTTACTTGCTAATTGTTGAATGGGGTTATAGCATTCTTACTTGCTAATTGTTGACTGGGGTTATGGTTAAGTTCTTACTTGCTAATTGTTGACTGGGGTTATGGTTAAGTTCTTACTTGCTAATTGTTGACTGGGATTATAACATTCTTACTTGCTAATTGTTGACTGGGGTCATAGCATTCTTACTTGCTCATTGTTGAATGGGGTTATAGCATTCTTACTTGCTATTTAAGTTTAGTATTGCCACATTTCTTATATTGTTCAACAATTTGGTCTGCCTGCAGTAAATCTTACATAAATAAATTAATAGTCCTTCAAAAACGTGCAATTCGTGACATTAACAAAATTCTGATATTTATGATCACACAAGTTCTTTATTTTCTTCCCTTAACTTGTTAAAACTGCCAGATCTAATAAGCACTAACATTGCTATTTTCACCTTTAAATGTATGCATGGTAGCTTACCCAACTATTTTGATTCATTCTTTACTGAAAACAATCAAGTACACTCGTATAACACAAGACAACACAATAACATACATTCCTTTCCGTGTCGTAATAATACCGCTTTAAGTAGTCTAAGAAATCAAACAATTAACCTTTGGAATTCTTTACCTCTTGGAATAAAATCATCAAAAACAGTTATACTACTCCGAAAACATCTTAAGACATACTTTATCCAAACGCATTGATTTTTGTATTGTTATGTTGGGAAGGAGAGGGGGAGGGGGGGATTTTCAGTGGACGATTCAAATATTATATTTCTTATCCACGGGTGGTGGGTGGTATAAGGGGTGGGGTGGCTATGGGTGGGGGTCGTTTTTGTTTTCTCTCTATTCTTGCTTAGATACAACTATGTATATACTCTAAGTAGATTAAGTCATATTATCTTATTACTTTAAGGGAGTGCCCTACTCGTTAAGCCATGCGGGTTTTTTAGGGCACTTCCTTTCACAACTTTCTGTATTTTTGTTATATGTACAGTATATCTTTGTCATTATTATTGTTTGTTTTGAATGTTGTAAAGAAACAAATAAATTAAATGAAATGAAAATGAAAGATTGATAGCACAAAGTCAGAAAGAGTCACAGGAGGTGGAAACAACAGTACAGAATAAAGCACAGAGAGGTGAAAAGATGCACGAGGGACAAAAGATGGTTGGGGAGAAAGGCACAAGAGAGCATCAGAGAATGGACGAATGAAAGATGTTTATACAATAACACCAAAAGTGACAGGAGGGATATTATAAAGGACAAACAGGGAATACAGCAAAGGTGGAAAGATCACTTCAGTCTTAAACAGAGATAAACTTTTAAACTGGGTGCATGAGACAGACGAGAGGGTTGAAGAAGAAGTTAAAATAAGAGAGATTACTAGGCATGAAGAGCAGGAGGCATTGAAACAGACCAAGAATGGAAAAACCCCAGGCACAGACCAAGTGACAGCAGAAATGCTGAAGGTGGACATGGATGAGACAGTAGGGTGAATGACAAATCTCTTCAATGCAATATGGACAGAAGAGATTACACCGAGAAGATGGAACAATGGGTATATCGTAAAGATTCCAAAGAAGGGTGACTTCAGAAACTGTAGTAACTGGCAAGGAGTAACATTACTACAAGTGATGAGTAAAGTATTTGGTTGTGTACTGATTAATAGACTGAAGGGAGTGGACAAGGTTTTGAGACAGGAGCAAGCAGGTTTCCACCCAAAGAGGTGTACCACATAACATATTTTCATACAGGCGAACATACTGGAGCAGTCAAACTGGAGCAGTCAAACTGGAGCAGTCAAACTGGAGCAGTCAAACTGGAGCAGTCAAACTGGAGCAGTCAAACTGGAGCAGTCAAACTGGAGCAGTCAAACTGGAGCAGTCAAACTGGAGCAGTCAACTGGAGCAGTGGAACTGGAGCAGTCAAACTGGAGCAGTCAAACTGGAGCAGTCAAACTGGAGCAGTCAAACTGGAGCAGTCAAACTGGAGCAGTCAAACTGGAGCAGTCAAACTGGAGCAGTCAGTCAAACTGGAGCAGTCAAACTGGAGCAGTCAAACTGGAGCAGTCAAACTGGAGCAGTCAAACTGGAGCAGTCAAACTGGAGCAGTCAAACTGGAGCAGTCAAACTGGAGCAGTCAAACTGGAGCAGTCAAACTGGAGCAGTCAAACTGGAGCAGTCACATCTCTGTATGTGCATTTGATTGATTTTGATTATGTGTTTGACTCATGAGAGTTCATGGAATATCATTGAGAGAGTACTGGATACCTGACAAGATCATCAGAATTCTAAGATCACTGTCTGAATGATAAAGAAGGCAGTGGTAGGTGAAAGGACAGGCATCAGATGGACATTACTTGAAGATCTAGACTTAGCAGAAGATAATAGCTTTGCTCTCAGCGAGACATGACCAATTTCGAAGGAAGACAAATATAATAGCTTTGCTCTCAGCTAGACATGACCACATCCTAAGGAAGACAAATATAATAGCTTTGCTCTCAGTTCGACATGACCACATTCAAAGGAAGACAAATATAATAGCTTTGCTCTCAGCTAGACATGACCACATCCAAAGGAAGACAAATATAATAACTTTGCTCTCAGCTAGACATAACCACATTCAAAGGGAGACAAATATAATAGCTTTGCTCTCAGCTAGACATAACCACATCCAAAGGAAGACAAGTATAATAGCTTTGCTCTCAGCTAGACATGACCACATCCAAAGGAAGACAAATAGAATAGCTTTGCTCTCAGCTAGACATGACCACATCCAAAGGAAGACAAATAGAATAGCTTTGCTCTCAGCTAGACATGACCACATTCAAAGGGAGACAAATATAATAGCTTTGCTCTCAGCTAGACATAACCACATCCAAAGGAAGACAAATATAATAGCTTTGCTCCCAGCTTGACATGACCACATTCAAAGGAAGACAAATATAATAGCTTTGCTCTCAGCTAGACATAACTACATCCAAAGGGAGACAAATATAGAAGCTTTGCTCTCAGCTAGACATGACCACATTAAAAGGAAGACAAATAGGATGAAAGAGATGGCAGGAAGGTATGATATAAATATGAATGTGAAGAGCACATGGGAATGAACACCAGCGTAGAGATGGCGGTGAAGAATGGAAATGAGGACGTAGAGGATTTTGTAAATTTAGAAGCCAAGGCCAGGAAAGATGGAGTTGGAATAGAAGATATCAAACATAGACTAGCAAAGGTAAGATGCACATTCAGGAACCTAGGTAGAGTATGGATAAATGGTGCAAAGCTAGGTAGAGTATGGATAAATGGTGCAAAGCTAGGTAGAGTATGGATAAATGGTGCAAAGCTAGGTAGAGTATGGATAAATGGTGCAAACCTAGGTAGAGTATGGATAAATGGTGCAAACCTAGGTAGAGTATGGATAAATGGTGCAAACCTAGGTAGAGTATGAATAAATGGTGCAAACCTAGGTAGAGTATGGATAAATGGTGCAAACCTAGGTAGAGTATGGATAAATGGTGCAAACCTAGGTAGAGTATGGATAAATGGTGCAAACATAGGTAGAGTATGGATAAATGGTGCAAACCTAGGTAGAGTATGGATAAATGGTGCAATTGGCAGGAAAACAAAGATCATACTGTTCAAAACATTTGTACTGTCAGTATTACTATGTGGAAGCAAAGCTTAGCAATTTATAAAGCGGGATGAACTTAGGCTAGATGCATTTCAGTTCAAGTGTTTACGATGACTGTTAAGAATACCTTTTAAAGAAATGATGAGCAATGAGAGGATTATTAGGCTAACAGGGGTGAATAGCACTAGCGATGAATAAAGGATACGTAGCTGGAATCGGGCATGTGATGCGATAAAAGGTGATAAAGTTATGCAAGAGTAGCATTGGGGTGGGCACCATAGGACAAGAGGAAAATGCATTAGGGCGGCCACCAGAGGACAAGAGGAAAGTTGGAAGACCAAAAATAACATGGAGGAGGAGGACAGTGACAAAAGAGAGCGATAAATATTGATGGAGAAGTTGCCAGAGATATGGAGAGCTGCGAACGCAAAGGTTGGAAAGCAAGTGTCATGGCCTTATATGCCATAGGGCACAGAGAGATTTAAGGTAAGGAGGACCAGAGCCTCAACACAACATGTTACCAGATAGGATAATGTAGGATATATGAGAACTATGAAACATAAGGTACGATATATGAGACCTATAAAAGATAAGGTACGATATATGATGATACCTATAAAGATGTTGATAACTTATTCTGTTTAAGTTATTACATGGCAAAAATTTCACCGAGGTGCTGACGCAGTGTGTCATATGTTCAAAATCCCAAAACAATATTTTTGTAGGAGTCTTTGAAAATTATTGACAGTGTGTTTTGTTAATTTTGAGATGGAGTATTACATGCACTTTATACAAACCTGTCGGCTTGTGTATTTTACCCTAAATAAAAGGAAAATAAATTTTTCATTTCATAAAAATGCACAAAGAATTACCTCAAGTGAGCTTGTAATGGTTCACATTTTAATTATATAGAAATACATAAAGAATCGAGCTTTTAATAGCTTCAATCACAAGCTCAGAGGAACCTTAATAACAGTTATGATAAGAGTACTATTATGACTTATGAAAAAAAAACAACGTCTCTGATTTTTTAAATGCTACCAACTTTTTGAAAACTGAAATTGAAACATGTCATGAATCACACCTAAAGCAATATTCCCATCCTGCATTCCTTCAATGTTTCACACCTAAAGCAATATTCCCATCTTGCATTCCTTCAATGTTTCACACCTAAAGCAATATTCCCATCTTGCATTCCTTCAATGTTTCACACCTAAAGCAATATTCCCATCTTGCATTCCTTCAATGTTTCACACCTAAAGCCCATCTTGCATTCCTTCAATGTTTCACACCTAAAGCAATATTCCCATCTTGCATTCCTTCAATGTTTCACACCTAAAGCAATATTCCATCCTTTCCTTCAATGTTTCACACCTAAAGCAATATTTCATCTTGCATTCCTTCAATGTTTCACACCTAAAGCAATATTCCCATCCTGCATTCCTTCAATGTTTCACACCTAAAGCAATATTTCCATTCTGCATTCCTTTAATGTTTCACACCTAAAGCAATATTCCCATCCTGCATTCCTTCAATGTTTCACACCTAAAGCAATATTCCCATCTTGCATTCCTTCAATGTTTCACACCTAAAGCAATATTCCCATCTTGCATTCCTTCAATGTTTCACACCTAAAGCAATATTTCCATCTTGCATTCCTTCAATGTTTCACACCTAAAGCAATATTCCCATCTTGCATTCCTTCAATGTTTCACACCTAAAGCAATATTTCCATTCTGCATTCCTTTAATGTTTCACACCTAAAGCAATATTCCCATCCTGCATTCCTTCAATGTTTCACACCTAAAGCAATATTCCCATCTTGCATTCCTTCAATGTTTCACACCTAAAGCAATATTTCCATCTTGCATTCCTTCAATGTTTCACACCTAAAGCAATATTCCCATCTTGCATTCCTTCAATGTTTCACACCTAAAGCAATATTTCCATTCTGCATTCCTTTAATGTTTCACACCTAAAGCAATATTCCCATCCTGCATTCCTTTAATGTTTCACACCTAAAGCAATATTCCCATCCTGCATTCCTTCAATGTTTCACACCTAAAGCAATATTCCCATCCTGCATTCCTTCAATGTTTCACACCTAAAGCAATATTCCCATCCTGCATTCCTTTAATGTTTCACACCTAAAGCAATATTCCCATCTTGCATTCCTTCAATGTTTCACACCTAAAGCAATATTCCCATCTTGCATTCCTTCAATGTTTCACACCTAAAGCAATATTCCCATCCTGCATTCTTTCAATGTTTCACACCTAAACCAGTATTCCCATCCTGCATTCCTTCAATGTTTCACACCTAAAGCAAAATTCCCATTCTGCATTCCTTCAATGTTTCACACCTAAAGCAATATTTCCATTCTGCATTCCTTTAATGTTTCACACCTAAAGCAATATTCCCATCCTGCATTCCTTCAATGTTTCACACCTAAAGCAATATTCCCATCTTGCATTCCTTCAATGTTTCACACCTAAACCAATATTCCCATCCTGCATTCCTTCAATGTTTAACACCTAAACCAGTATTCCCATCTTGCATTCCTTCAATGTTTCACACCTATACCAATATTCCCATCCTGCATTCCTTCAATGATTCCAGTCAATTTGCAGTGAAACAAATCAGCATTTACTACAAAAGTAAATCTGTGCAATTGCACAAATGTAACATAAATTGATAAGCAGATATCGCATGCCATTCCTATCCAGACATATTTGTAAAACATTCGAAAGTCTGAGGCTGGAACATTGTTTTTGAGGGTTGGACTTTGTTATTACCATTTGCTATTACATACTAACACAATAAACTTAAAGAAATAGTGGACATTTTCTTCATTTATAATGTATATTCAAATATGTAATTTGCATTATTTTCAAGCAGGTTTTACATTTTGTATACTACATATTACCTGCGATCTGGGAGTATACTACACATTACCTGCGATCTGGGAGTATACTACACATTACCTGCGATCTGGGAGTATACTACACATTACCTGCGATCTGGGAGTATACTACACATTACCTGCGATCTGGGAGTATACTACACATTACCTGCGATCTGGAAGTATACTACACATTACCTGCGATCTGGGAGTATACTACACATTACCTGCGATCTGGGAGTATACTACACATTACCTGCGATCTGGGAATATACTACACATTACCTGCGATCTGGGAGTATACTACACATTACCTGCGATCTGGGAGTATACTACACATTACCTGCGATCTGGATATTTCAGCAGTTGCAGAGTCTTCTACAGCACCTTTCAAAACAAACGTTCCACGACCTAAATATAATGAGAAAAAAACTAGGTTAAAACCAACTTGAAAATATCCTAACATTCGGTGAATGGAAAATATATCATCCACATAACATCAACATAAAGTCAGAAATGTAAAGTTGATAAATGATAGAGAATTGAAAATGAAACCTAATGAAAAACCTGCACCTTTAAAAGATATTTTCTCAAGTTATCAATATGAAAAAAAGTTATAAAGTTGTAACATGGAGGCTGCCATTTTGTCCTGAAAGTGGATGGGGCAGGTTCCCCTAGAAATTATGGCACTACCTATCTACCTTCATTATAACCATAGGCGGCTGTTAGATACTTGGAGAGGCAAAACATAACATCCTTTTCATTACACATATAAATCATGAATGTTTTGTATTCTTGATTACCAAATCTTTGGGGGATAACTGCCATCCCTTGCTCCTATGGCGTGTCACCCATGATAATAACTCCTGTTCATAGATCTAGGCGCTGCTATATACTTTTTGCAGGAAGGAGAATAAGTTCTAAAAGCCCCTTGCCATGCCATTGATGTGAAATGTTGGATGTATTGATGTAGCCAGCCTCTAAAACGGAACCGGAAATATCAATGTCAAAGTCCAAAAAGTGAGGGATCCGAGGGACCTTGAAAACATTATTTCTGCCAAAGTGGGAAAGGTGAACCAGCATCTCCCTCAATCATGTGACTTCTACACTGGCTACAGTGGCTACACTGGCATGGTGGGTCATATTTCACTGGGGGAGGGCTAGGGCAATTTGCCGCCCCTCAAAATAATGCTCACTGATATAAGAGTAAAACGTTGCACACATAGGTATTAATTGGCATGCACTATGTTTTGCTTAAAATCAATGTTTCAAATCTAGGGGAGAAGCCCTGGTAGGTAGGGGTCCAGTGGGCGAAGCCCTCGGAAGCCCTGGCTTTTACATAATTTTGATTGCAGAATATTGTGTAAAATCCAGGGTCACCAACTGCTGAATTTCTGGAGGTCTTCCTTGTCCTGCAGTGTTAGAATCTTAAGAATGTCTGCAATTTTCGCAGGAGCAGGGAACATCCCTTTGTTTGTGTACAATAGTCCAAAGAAAATTATCAGGACTGGCTTAATTGTGCATTTCGTAGAATTGAGGACTGGGCCCTCTTTCTATGCAATCAACATAAATTGCATAGTCTCTTCTTGTGTTCCTCATCCGTTTCACTCTTGTTGTGTTCCTCATCCGTTTCACTCTTGTTGTGTTCCTCATCCGTTTCACTCTTGTTGTGTTCCTCATCCGTTTCACTCTTGTTGTGTTCCTCATCCGTTTCACTCTTGTTGTGTTCCTCATCCGTTTGTTGTGTTCCTCATCCGTTTCACTCTTGTTGTGTTCCTCATCCGTTTCACTCTTGTTGTGTTCCTCATCCGTTTCACTCTTGTTGTGTTCCTCATCCGTTTCACTCTTGTTGTGTTCCTCATCCGTTTCACTCTTGTTGTGTTCCTCATCCGTTTCACTCTTGTTGTGTTCCTCATCCGTTTCACTCTTGTTGTGTTCCTCATCCGTTTCACTCTTGTTGTGTTCCTCATCCGTTTCACTCTTGTTGTGTTCCTCATCCGTTTCACTCTTGTTGTGTTCCTCATCCGTTTCACTCTTGTTGTGTTCCTCATCCGTTTCACTCTTGTTGTGTTCCTCATCCGTTTCACTCTTGTTGTGTTCCTCATCCGTTTCACTCTTGTTGTGTTCCTCATCCGTTTCACTCTTGTTGTGTTCCTCATCCGTTTCACTCTTGTTGTGTTCCTCATCCGTTTCACTCTTGTTGTGTTCCTCATCCGTTTCACTCTTGTTGTGTTCCTCATCCGTTTCACTCTTGTTGTGTTCCTCATCCGTTTCACTCTTGTTGTGTTCCTCATCCGTTTCACTCTTGTTGTGTTCCTCATCCGTTTCACTCTTGTTGTGTTCCTCATCCGTTTCACTCTTGTTGTGTTCCTCATCCGTTTCACTCTTGTTGTGTTCCTCATCCGTTTCACTCTTGTTGTGTTCCTCATCCGTTTCACTCTTGTTGTGTTCCTCATCCGTTTCACTCTTGTTGTGTTCCTCATCCGTTTCACTCTTGTTGTGTTCCTCATCCGTTTCACTCTTGTTGTGTTCCTCATCCGTTTCACTCTTGTTGTGTTCCTCATCCGTTTCACTCTTGTTGTGTTCCTCATCCGTTTCACTCTTGTTGTGTTCCTCATCCGTTTCACTCTTGTTGTGTTCCTCATCCGTTTCACTCTTGTTGTGTTCCTCATCCGTTTCACTCTTGTTGTGTTCCTCATCCGTTTCACTCTTGTTGTGTTCCTCATCCGTTTCACTCTTGTTGTGTTCTCATCCGTTTCACTCTTGTTGTGTTCCTCATCCGTTTCACTCTTGTTGTGTTCCTCATCCGTTTCACTCTTGTTGTGTTCCTCATCCGTTTCACTCTTGTTGTGTTCCTCATCCGTTTCACTCTTGTTGTGTTCCTCATCCGTTTCACTCTTGTTGTGTTCCTCATCCGTTTCACTCTTGTTGTGTTCCTCATCCGTTTCACTTTGTTGTGTTCTCTTGTTGTTGTTTCCTCATCCGTTTCACTCTTGTTGTGTTCCTCATCCGTTTCACTCTTGTTGTGTTCCTCATCCGTTTCACTCTTGTTGTGTTCCTCATCCGTTTCACTCTTGTTGTGTTCCTCATCCGTTTCACTCTTGTTGTGTTCCTCATCCGTTTCACTCTTGTTGTGTTCCTCATCCGTTTCACTCTTGTTGTGTTCCTCATCCGTTTCACCCTACACAATAATATCCTCAGATATTCCCACAGTGCCATCACACCAGTCAGTTGGTTTGCTCACTCTGGGAATGATTCCTTTGGTTTCCATTTTGTTTCGTTCGCTTTCAATCTTTGGGTGGAGGTGAATAGAACAGAGTCAAGAGGTCGATGTGTGACTCAGCACCTGACTTAAGCAGGTCGATGTGTGACTCAGCACCTGACTTAAGCAGGTCGATATGTGACTCAGCACCTGGCTTAAGCAGGTCGATGTGTGACTCAGCACCTGGCTTAGGCAGGTCGATGTGTGACTCAGCACCTGACTTAAGCAGGTCGATGTGTGACTCAGCACCTGACTTAAGCAGGTCGATGTGTGACTCAGCACCTGGCTTAAGCTGAAGATCAACATCGTCTTTAACACAGAGTCATCAACAGAGTTAACCTTTATGTCGTTTAAGTTAACCTTTATGTGGTGAACTGTTGATACTTTCTCGCTTTGTCGTTTGAGTTAACCTTTATGTAGTGAGCTGTTGGTAGTTTCTCGCTTTGTCGTTTGAGTTAACCTTTATGTGGTGAACTGTTGGTACTTTCTCGCTTTGTCGTTTGAGTTGACCTTTATGTAGTGAACTGTTGGTACTTTTTCGCTTTGTTGTTTGATTTAACCTTCAAGTAGTGAACTGTTGGTACTTTCTCGCTTTGTCGTTTGAGATAACCTTTATGTGGTGAACTGTTGGTACTTTCTCGCTTTGTTGTTTAAATTAACCTTTATGTGGTGAACTGTTGGTAGTTTCTCGCTTTGTCGTTTGAGTTAACCTTTATGTGGTGAAATGTTGGTACTTTCTCGCTTTGTCGTTAGAGATAACCTTTATGTGGTGAACTGTTGATACTTTCTCGCTTTGTCGTTAGAGTTAACCTTTATGTGGTGAACTGTTGGTACTTTTTCGCTTTGTCGTTTGATTTAACCTTCAAGTAGTGAAATGTTGGTACTTTCTCGCTTTGTCGTTAGAGATAACCTTTATGTGGTGAACTGTTGATACTTTCTCGCTTTGTCGTTAGAGTTAACCTTTATGTGGTGAACTGTTGGTACTTTCTCGCTTTGTCGTTAGAGTTAACCTTTATGTGGTGAACTGTTGATACTTTCTCGCTTTGTCGTTAGAGTTAACCTTTATGTGGTGAACTGTTGATACTTTCTCACTTTGTCGTTTGAGTTAACCTTTATGTGGTGAACTGTTGGTACTTTCTCGCTTTGTCGTTAGAGTTAACCTTTATGTGGTGAACTGTTGATACTTTCTCGCTTTGTCGTTAGAGTTAACCTTTATGTGGTGAACTGTTGATACTTTCTCACTTTGTTGTTTGAGTTAACCTTTATGTGGTGAACTGTTGATACTTTCTCACTTTGTCGTTTGAGTTAACCTTTATGTGGTGAACTGTTGGTACTTTCTCGCTTTGTCGTTTGAGTTAACCTTTATGTGGTGAACTGTTGATACTTTCTTGCTTTGTCGTTTGAGTTAACCTTTATGTGGTGAAATGTTGGTACTTTCTCACTTTGTCGTTAGAGATAACCTTTATGTGGTGAACTGTTGGTACTTTCTCGCTTTGTCGTTAGAGATAACCTTTATGTGGTGAACTGTTGGTACTTTCTCGCTTTGTCGTTAGAGATAACCTTTATGTGGTGAACTGTTGGTACTTTCTCGCTTTGTTGTTTAAATTAACCTTTATGTGGTGAACTGTTGGTACTTTCTCGCTTTGTCGTTTAAGTTAACCTTTATGTGGTGAACTGTTGGTACTTTCTCGCTTTGTTGTTTAAATTAACCTTTATGTGGTGAACTGTTGGTACTTTCTCGCTTTGTCGTTTAAGTTAACCTTTATGTGGTGAACTGTTGATACTTTCTCGCTTTGTCGTTAGAGTTAACCTTTATGTGGTGAACTGTTGGTACTTTCTCGCTTTGTCGTTTGATTTAACCTTCAAGTGGTGAACTGTTGGTACTTCCTCGCTTTGTCGTTTGAGTTATTCCTTTATGTAGTGAACTGTTGGTACTTTCTCGCTTTGTCGTTAGAGTTAACCTTTATGTGGTGAACTGTTGATACTTTCTCGCTTTGTTGTTTAAATTAACCTTTATGTGGTGAACTGTTGGTACTTTCTCGCTTTGTCGTTTGAGATAACCTTTATGTGGTGAACTGTTGGTACTTTCTCGCTTTGTCGTTTAAGTTAACCTTTATGTGGTGAACTGTTGGTACTTTCTCGCTTTGTCGTTTAAGTTAACCTTTATGTGGTTTAACTGTTGGTACTTTCTCGCTTTGTCGTTAGAGATAACCTTTATGTAGTAAACTGTTGGTAGTTTCTCGCTTCGTAGTTTGAGTTAACCTTTATGTGGTGAAATGTTGGTACTTTCTCGCTTTGTCGTTAGAGATAACCTTTATGTGGTGAACTGTTGATACTTTCTCGCTTTGTCGTTAGAGTTAACCTTTATGTGGTGAACTGTTGGTACTTTCTCGCTTTGTCGTTTAAGTTAACCTTTAGGTAGTAAACTGTTGGTACTTTCTCGCTTTGTTGTTTGAGTTAACCTTTATGTGGTGAAATGTTGGTACTTTCTCGCTTTGTCGTTAGAGTTGACCTTTATGTGGTGAACTGTTGATACTTTCTCGCTTTGTCGTTTGAGTTAACCTTTATGTAGTGAACTGTTGGTAGTTTCTCGCTTTGTTGTTTAAGTTAACCTTTATGTGGTGAACTGTTGGTACTGTTGGTACTTTTTCGCTTTGTCTTTTGATTTAACCTTCAAGTAGTGAACTGTTGGTACTTTCTCGCTTTGTTGTTTGAGTTAACCTTCATGTAGTAAACTGTTGGTACTTTCTCGCTTTGTTGTTTGAGTTAACCTTTATGTAGTGAACTGTTGGTAGTTTCTCGCTTTGTCGTTTAAGTTAACCTTCATGTAGTAAACTGTTGGTACTTTCTCGCTTTGTTGTTTGAGTTAACCTTTATGTGGTGAAATGTTGGTACTTTCTCGCTTTGTCGTTCAAGTTAACCTTTGTGGTGAACTGTTGATACTTTCTCGCTTTGTCGTTTGAGTTAACCTTTATGTGGTGAACTGTTGATACTTTCTCGCTTTGTTGTTTAAGTAAGTTAACCTTTATGTGGTGAACTGTTGGTACTTTCTCGCTTTGTCGTTTGAGTTAACCTTTATGTGGTGAACTGTTGGTACTTTCTCGCTTTGTCATTTGAGTTAACCTTTATGTGGTGAACTGTTGGTACTTTCTCGCTTTGTCGTTAGAGATAACCTTTATGTGGTGAACTGTTGGTGCTTTTTCGCTTTGTCGTTTGAGTTAACCTTTAGGTAGTAAACTGTTGGTACTTTCTCGCTTTGTTGTTTAAGTTAACCTTTATGTGGTGAAATGTTGGTACTTTCTCGCTTTGTTGTTTAAGTTAACCTTTATGTGGTGAACTGTTGGTACTTTCTCGCTTTGTCGTTTGAGTTAACCTTTATGTGGTGAACTGTTGGTGCTTTTTCGCTTTGTCGTTTGAGTTAACCTTTATGTAGTAAACTGTTGGTACTTTCTCGCTTTGTTGTTTAAGTTAACCTTTATGTGGTGAACTGTTGGTAGTTTCTCGCTTTGTCGTTTGAGTTAACCTTCATGTGGTGAACTGTTGGTACTTCCTCGCTTTGTCGTTTGAGTTATTCCTTTACGTAGTGAACTGTTGGTACTTTCTCGCTTTGTCGTTTGAGATAACCTTTATGTGGTGAAGTGTTGGTAGTTTCTCGCTTTGTCATTTAGGTTAACCTTTATGTAGTGAACTGTTGGTACTTTCTCGCTTTGTCGTTTGAGTTAACCTTTATGTAGTAAACTGTTGGTACTTTCTCGCTTTGTTGTTTAAGTTAACCTTTATGTGGTGAACTGTTGGTAGTTTCTCGCTTTGTCGTTTGAGATAACCTTTATGTGGTGAACTGTTGATACTTTCTCGCTTTGTCTTTTGAGTTAACCTTTATGTGGTGAACTGTTGATACTTTCTCGCTTTGTCGTTAGAGTTAACCTTTATGTGGTGAACTGTTGATACTTTCTCGCTTTGTCGTTAGAGTTAACCTTTATGTGGTGAACTGCTGGTACTTTCTCGCTTTGTCGTTTGAGTTAACCTTTATGTGGTGATCTGTTGGTACTTTCTCGCTTTGTCGTTTGAGTTAACCTTTATGTGGTGAAGTGTTGGTAGTTTCTCGCTTTGTTGTTGAAGTTAACCTTTATGTGGTGAACTGTTGGTACTTTCTCGCTTTGTCGTTTGACTTAACCTTTATGTGGTGAAATGTTGGTACTTTCTCGCTTTGTTGTTTGAGTTAACCTTTATGTAGTGAACTGTTGGTAGTTTCTCGCTTTGTCGTTAGAGATAACCTTTATGTGGTGAACTGTTGGTACTTTCTCGCTTTGTTGTTTGAGTTAACCTTTATGTGGTGAACTGTTGATACTTTCTCGCTTTGTCTTTTGAGTTAACCTTTATGTGGTGAACTGTTGGTACTTTCTCGCTTTGTCGTTTGAGTTAACCTTTATGTGGTGATCTGTTGGTACTTTCTTGCTTGAGTTTAACCTTTATGTAGTTAACTGTTTTATCTAGCATTAAGAGTTTCTACTCCTTGCAGGCGTTTAAGCCTAGGATCGCTGGTGTTCTTACATCAAGAACATGTAATTTATTTTCACTATTTCTGAACTGCCTTTGCGTTGCAATCCAAGTTGAATTGTTCCAAGGTATGGAATACAATGTCCACTGTATAATATTGCATCCTTTTCCAGAATGTTGTTTGGCGCCCCCAAACATTTGCTTGAATTTTCTCAAGGGTAATGTCTTCCCTGCAGCACCTGTATTAATCTTCAACTTGATATGACCTTGGACGTGTGGGGCTTGGTGATGCACAACAAGTTCTGTAAAGATTTTGTGTATTTTTGTTTCATGAATGTCGATATCTAATCCATGAAAAACCGTGTAACTTAGGGTCACTCAAATTGTACTTTATTGACAAGTTTATTGCTGCTATAACTTATATTATAGTTGTCCATTTGTCTTTGCGATTTACTTCTGATTTATCGGCAAATCTACATAATTTCTGCTAATGGTTAATTTTGCCACATTTGTGGCAGGTTTCACCATACGCTGGGCATTGTCTTTTAGGATGGGTCAGACCGCAGTTCTGGCATATCCTTTGATTCTGTTCGTTAATGGCATCAATGGTGCTTACAGTAGGGGTGGGCATGCCAACTGTTAGTTTGGACAATCTTGCAAAGTGTCTCTTGGGATGCCTAGGTTGCCTTGTAGTGCCTACCTCTTTCAATGACTTGAGAAATTGGATGCTTGGCTGGTTTAGTACACAATTCCTTTAGAAAATCTTTATACAGTGTTGAAAGGATCCCCATTTTATTCAATCCCTCATTTATTCCCCTCTCTGGGCACTTACATACATTTGGCAGCTTTTTCTCTCAGTTTCAGTTTATAGATATCGTCATTGATGTTTTTTCCTTCTTTTTGGTGAATTGTATTGAACTCTAACTATATTGAACTCTAGTTTATGCACCCTGAATTTTTTCACTGATGCATTAAGTTGGATTTCAAATAGGTTCCACAATTTCGTTGGGTCTTTTTGTTCCTCACAAGACCTGATGCTAGGATTCTTTTCATACCTCTGTGTTCCTCGCAAGTAAGATCTGATGCTAGGATTCTTTTCATACCTGTGTGTTCCTCGCAAGTAAGACCTGATGCTAGGATTCTTTTCATACCTCTGTATTCCTCGCAAGTAAGATCTGATGCTAGGATTCTTTTCATACCTGTGTGTTCCTCGCAAGTAAGACCTGATGCTAGGATTCTTTTCATACCTCTGTGTTCCTTGCAAGTAAGATCTGATGCTAGGATTCTTTTCATACCTGTGTGTTCCTCTCAAGTAAGACCTGATGCTAGGATTCTTTTCATACCTCTGTGTTCCTCACAAGTAAGACCTGATGCTAGGATTCTTTTCATACCTCTGTGTTCCTCGCAAGTAAGATCTGATGCTAGGATTCTTTTCATACCTCTGTGTTCCTCGCAAGTAAGACCTGATGCTAGGATTCTTTTCATACCTCTGTATTCCTCGCAAGTAAGACCTGATGCTAGGATTCTTTTCATACCTGTGTGTTCCTTGCAAGTAAGATCTGATGCTAGGATTCTTTTCATACCTGTGTGTTCCTCGCAAGTAAGACCTGATGCTAAGATTCTTTTCATACCTGTGTGTTCCTTGCAAGTAAGATCTGATGTTAGGATTCATTTCATACCTCTGTGTTCCTTGCAAGTAAGATCTGATGCTAGGATTCTTTTCATACCTCTGTGTTCCTCTCAAGTAAGACCTGATGCTAGGATTCTTTTCATACCTCTGTGTTCCTTGCAAGTAAGATCTGATGCTAGGATTCTTTTCATACCTCTGTGTTCCTCGCAAGTAAGACCTGATGCTAGGATTCTTTTCATACCTCTGTATTCCTCGCAAGTAAGATCTGATGCTAAGATTCTTTTCATACCTCTGTGTTCCTCACAAGTAAAATCTGATGCTAGGATTCTTTTCATACCTCTGTATTCCTCGCAAGTAAGACCTGATGCTAGGATTCTTTTCATACCTCTGTGTTCCTCAAAAAGACCTGATGCTAGGATTCTTTTCATACCTCTGTGTTCCTCGCAAGTAAGACCTGATGCTAGGATTCTTTTCATACCTCTGTGTTCCTCGCAAGTAAGACCTGATGCTAGGATTCTTTTCATACCTCTGTGTTCCTTGCAAGTAAGATCTGATGCTAGGATTCTTTTCATACCTCTGTGTTCCTTGCAAGTAAGATCTGATGCTAGGATTCTTTTCATACCTCTGTGTTCCTCGCAAGTAAGATCTGATGCTAGGATTCTTTTCATACCGCTGTGTTCCTTGCAAGTAAGACCTGATGCTAGGATTCTTTTCATACCTCTGTGTTCCTTGCAAGTAAGATCTGATGCTAGGATTCTTTTCATACCTGTGTGTTCCTCGCAAGTAAGACCTGATGCTAGGATTCTTTTCATACCTCTGTGTTCCTCGCAAGTAAGACCTGATGCTAGGATTCTTTTCATACCTCTGTGTTCCTTGCAAGTAAGACCTGATGCTAGGATTCTTTTCATACCTCTGTGTTCCTTGCAAGTAGGACCTGATGCTAGGATTCTTTTCATACCTCTGTTTTCCTTGCAAGTAAGATCTGATGCTAGGATTCTTTTCATACCTCTGTATTCCTCGCAAGTAAGACCTGATGCTAGGATTCTTTTCATACCTCTGTGTTCCTTGCAAGTAAGACCTGATGCTTTCTTTTCATACCTCTGTGTTCCTTGCAAGTAAGATCTGATGCTAGGATTCTTTTCATACCTGTGTGTTCCCTTGCAAGTAAGACCTGATGCTAGGATTCTTTTCATACCTCTGTGTTCCTCGCAAGTAAGACCTGATGCTAGGATTCTTTTCATACCTCTGTGTTCCTTGCAAGTAAGATCTGATGCTAGGATTCTTTTCATACCTCTGTGTTCCTTTGCAAGTAAGACCTGATGCTAGGATTCTTTTCATACCTCTGTGTTCCTTGCAAGTAAGACCTGATGCTAGGATTCTTTTCATACCTCTGTGTTCCTTGCAAGTAAGATCTGATGCTAGGATTCTTTTCATACCTGTGTGTTCCTGCAAGTAAGACCTGATGCTAGGATTCTTTTCATACCTCTGTGTTCCTTGCAAGTAAGATCTGATGCTAGGATTCTTTTCATACCTCTGTGTTCCTTGCAAGTAAGAACTGATGCTAGGATTCTTTTCATACCTCTGTGTTCCTCGCAAGTAAGACCTGATGCTAGGATTCTTTTCATACCTCTGTGTTCCTTGCAAGTAAGACCTGATGCTAGGATTCTTTTCATACCTCTGTGTTCCTTGCAAGTAAGACCTGATGCTAGGATTCTTTTCATACCTCTGTGTTCCTTGCAAGTAAGACCTGATGCTAGGACTCTTTTCATACCTCTGTGTTCCTCGCAAGTAAGACCTGATGCTAGGATTCTTTTCATACCTCTGTGTTCCTTGCAAGTAAGATCTGATGCTAGGATTCTTTTCATACCTCTGTGTTTCCTCATAAGTAAGACCTGATGCTAGGATTCTTTTCATACCTCTGTGTTCCTCGCAAGTAAGACCTGATGCTAGGATTCTTTTCATACCTCTGTGTTCCTCGCAAGTAAGACCTGATGCTAGGATTCTTTTAATACCTCTGTGTTCCTCGCAAGTAAGACCTGATGCTAGGATTCTTTTCATACCTCTGTGTTCCTCAAGTAAGACCTGATGCTAGGATTCTTTTCATACCTCTGTATTCCTCTTAGCAAGTAAGACCTGATGCTAGGATTCTTTTCATACCTCTGTGTTCCTTGCAAGTAAGATCTGATGCTAGGATTCTTTTCATACCTCTGTGTTCCTCGCAAGTAAGACCTGATGCTAGGATTCTTTTCATACCTCTGTGTTCCTCGCAAGTCAGACCTGATGCTAGGATTCTTTTCATACCTCTATGTTCCTCGCAAGTAAGACCTGATGCTAGGATTCTTTTCATACCTCTGTGTTCCTCGCAAGTAAGACCTGATGCTAGGATTCTTTTCATACCTGTGTGTTCCTTGCAAGTAAGATCTGATGCTAGGATTCTTTTCATACCTCTGTGTTCCTCCCAAGTAAGACCTGATGCTAGGATTCTTTTCATACCTCTGTGTTTCTCACAAGACCTGATGCTAGGATTCTTTTCATACCTCTGTGTTCCTCGCAAGTAAGACCTGACACTAGGATTCTTTACATACCTCTGTGTTCCTCGCAAGTAAGACCTGATGCTAGGATTCTTTTCATACCTCTGTGTTCCTCGCAAGTAAGACCTGATGCTAGGATTCTTTTCATACCTCTGTGTTCCTGCAAAGTAAGACCTGATGCTAGGATTCTTTTCATACCTGTGTGTTCCTTGCAAGTAAGATCTGATGCTAGGATTCTTTTCATACCTCTGTGTTCCTCCCAAGTAAGACCTGATGCTAGGATTCTTTTCATACCTCTGTGTTCCTCACAAGACCTGATGCTAGGATTCTTTTCATACCTCTGTGTTCCTCGCAAGTAAGACCTGACACTAGGATTCTTTACATACCTCTGTGTTCCTCGCAAGTAAGACCTGATGCTAGGATTCTTTTCATACCTGTGTGTTCCTTGCAAGTAAGATCTGATGTTAGGATTCTTTTCATACCTGTGTGTTCCTTGCAAGTAAGATCTGATGCTAGGATTCTTTTCATACCTCTGTGTTCCTCTCAAGTAAGACCTGATGCTAGGATTCTTTTCATACCTCTGTGTTCCTTGCAAGTAAGATCTGATGCTAGGATTCTTTTCATACCTCTGTGTTCCTCGCAAGTAAGACCTGATGCTAGGATTCTTTTTATACCTCTGTGTTCCTCGCAAGTAAGATCTGATGCTAGGATTCTTTTCATACCTCTGTGTTCCTCGCAAGTAAAATCTGATGCTAGGATTCTTTTCATACCTCTGTATTCCTCGCAAGTAAGACCTGATGCTAGGATTCTTTTCATACCTCTGTGTTCCTCGCAAGTAAGACCTGATGCTAGGATTCTTTTCATACCTCTGTGTTCCTCGCAAGTAAGACCTGATGCTAGGATTCTTTTCATACCTCTGTGTTCCTCGCAAGTAAGACCTGATGCTAGGATTCTTTTCATACCTCTGTGTTCCTTGCAAGTAAGATCTGATGCTAGGATTCTTTTCATACCTCTGTGTTCCTCGCAAGTAAGACCTGATGCTAGGATTCTTTTCATACCTCTGTGTTCCTCAAGTAAGACCTGATGCTAGGATTCTTTTCCGTGTGTTCCTTGCATACCTCTGTGTTCCTTGCAAGTAAGATCTGATGCTAGGATTCTTTTCATACCTCTGTGTTCCTCAAGTAAGACCTGATGCTAGGATTCTTTTCATACCTCTGTGTTCCTCGCAAGTAAGACCTGATGCTAGGATTCTTTTCATACCTCTGTGTTCCTCTAAGTAAGACCTGATGCTAGGATTCTTTTCATACCTCTGTGTTCCTCGCAAGTAAGACCTGATGCTAGGATTCTTTTCATACCTCTGTGTTCCTCTTAAGTAAGACCTGATGCTAGGATTCTTTTCATACCTCTGTGTTCCTCGCAAGTAAGACCTGATGCTAGGATTCTTTTCATACCTCTGTGTTCCTTGCAAGTAAGACCTGATGCTAGGATTCTTTTCATACCTCTGTGTTCCTTGCAAGTAAGATCTGATGCTAGGATTCTTTTCATACCTCTGTGTTCCTCGCAAGTAAGACCTGATGCTAGGATTCTTTTCATACCTCTGTATTCCTCGCAAGTAAGACCTGATGCTAGGATTCTTTTCATACCTGTGTTCCTTGCAAGTAAGATCTGATGCTAGGATTCTTTTCATACCTCTGTGTTCCTTGCAAGTAAGATCTGATGCTAGGATTCTTTTCATACCGCTGTGTTCCTTGCAAGTAAGACCTGATGCTAGGATTCTTTTCATACCTCTGTGTTCCTTGCAAGTAAGATCTGATGCTAGGATTCTTTTCATACCTCTGTGTTTCTCACCCCTGTGTGTTTTCCTCTGTGTTCCTACTCTAAGTAAGACCTGACTAGGATTCTTTACATACCTCTGTGTTCCTCGCAAGTAAGACCTGATGCTAGGATTCTTTTCATACCTCTGTGTTCCTTGCAAGTAAGACCTGATGCTAGGATTCTTTTCATACCTCTGTGTTCCTCATAAGTAAGACCTGATGCTAGGATTCTTTTCATACCTCTGTTTTCCTTGCAAGTAAGATCTGATGCTAGGATTCTTTTCATACCTCTGTGTTCCTCCCAAGTAAGACCTGATGCTAGGATTCTTTTCATACCTCTGTGTTCCTTGCACAAGACCTGATGCTAGGATTCTTTTCATACCTCTGTGTTCCTTGCAAGTAAGACCTGACACTAGGATTCTTTTCATACCTCTGTGTTCCTCTTAAAGTAAGACCTGATGCTAGGATTCTTTTCATACCTCTGTGTTCCTCATAAGTAAGACCTGATGCTAGGATTCTTTTCATACCTCTGTGTTCCTCGCAAGTAAGACCTGATGCTAGGATTCTTTTCATACCTGTGTGTTCCTTGCAAGTAAGATCTGATGCTAGGATTCTTTTCATACCTCTGTGTTCCTCGCAAGTAAGACCTGATGCTAGGATTCTTTTCATACCTGTGTGTTCCTTGCAAGTAAGATCTGATGCTAGGATTCTTTTCATACCTCTGTGTTCCTCAAGTAAGACCTGATGCTAGGATTCTTTTCATACCTCTGTGTTCCTCTGTAAGTAAGACCTGATGCTAGGATTCTTTTCATACCTCTGTGTTCCTCGCAAGTAAGACCTGATGCTAGGATTCTTTTCATACCTCTGTGTTCCTCGCAAGTAAGACCTGATGCTAGGATTCTTTTCATACCTCTGTGTTCCTCGCAAGTAAGACCTGATGCTAGGATTCTTTTCATACCTCTGTATTCCTCGCAAGTAAGACCTGATGCTAGGATTCTTTTCATACCTCTGTGTTCCTTGCAAGTAAGATCTGATGCTAGGATTCTTTTCATACCTGTGTGTTCCTCGCAAGTAAGACCTGATGCTAGGATTCTTTTCATACCTCTGTGTTCCTCGCAAGTCAGACCTGATGCTAGGATTCTTTTCATACCTCTGTGTTCCTCGCAAGTAAGACCTGATGCTAGGATTCTTTTCATACCTCTGTGTTCCTCGCAAGTAAGACCTGATGCTAGGATTCTTTTCATACCTCTGTGTTCCTTGCAAGTAAGATCTGATGCTAGGATTCTTTTCATACCTCTGTGTACCTCCCAAGTAAGACCTGATGCTAGGATTCTTTTCATACCTCTGTGTTTCTCACAAGACCTGATGCTAGGATTCTTTTCATACCTCTGTGTTCCTCGCAAGTAAGACCTGACACTAGGATTCTTTACATACCTCTGTGTTCCTCGCAAGTAAGACCTGATGCTAGGATTCTTTTCATACCTCTGTGTTCCTCGCAAGTAAGACCTGATGCTAGGGTTCTTTTCATACCTCTGTGTTCCTCGCAAGTAAGACCTGATGCTAGGATTCTTTTCATACCTGTGTGTTCCTTGCAAGTAAGATCTGATGCTAGGATTCTTTTCATACCTCTGTGTTCCTCCCAAGTAAGACCTGATGCTAGGATTCTTTTCATACCTCTGTGTTCCTCACAAGACCTGATGCTAGGATTCTTTTCATACCTCTGTGTTCCTCGCAAGTAAGACCTGACACTAGGATTCTTTACATACCTCTGTGTTCCTCGCAAGTAAGACCTGATGCTAGGATTCTTTTCATACCTCTGTGTTCCTCGCAAGTAAGACCTGATGCTAGGATTCTTTTCATACCTCTGTGTTCCTCGCAAGTAAGACCTGATGCTAGGATTCTTTTCATACCTGTGTGTTCCTTGCAAGTAAGATCTGATGCTAGGATTCTTTTCATACCTCTGTGTTCCTCGCAAGTAAGACCTGATGCTAGGATTCTTTTCATACCTGTGTGTTCCTTGCAAGTAAGATCTGATGCTAGGATTCTTTTCATACCTCTGTGTTCCTCGCAAGTAAGACCTGATGCTAGGATTCTTTTCATACCTGTGTGTTCCTTGCAAGTAAGACCTGATGCTAGGATTCTTTTCATACCTGTCCCCTGACGCTAACACTATTTTTGTAGCTTGCTTATTTTCGCTGGTTACCTGCAGATCCTCAAAAAATAAGTTCATCCTTGCTTTAAATGCTCTTGGTGATTCACCTAGCTTGGACGATTCCTACAGTAGTTCATTGTAGGCATTTTGGATGACATGTTATTGTTGATGCTTGTTTACTTCGGTGCTTAATGGTTTAACATAACATAAATCTGATGTTTATACTCCCAATAAGTTGTATGTACAGACGCTGACCAACTGTATGGAGTTCCTTCATATCATTTAATGATACAGGACACAGTTTGGTAGACACAGTTTGGTGGATTCAATGAAACTAGACACAGTTTGGTGGACACAGTTTTGTGATAAATTTTATAATTCATTTCCAACATAAAGTCAACAAGTGTGATTAACAAAGGGTATGGTATTCAATGTATTAAGCGCCCCGGGAATAAAATTGCACCACTTTTTAGGCACAAAGTTTCTTAATAATACGGTCCCACGCTCGGGAGTCGCGTATAATTCAAATTCAGTGAAACAAAGGGAAAGAACCCTTTTCATAAGTAATTATTATTACAAATATTTTCATTTTCTCTCTCTACTAACAGAGATTTGGGATAGCATACAAAAAAGGTATGGAACATGAATACATATAAACATCATTAAGGTATGGAACATGAATACATATAAACATCATTAAGGTATGGAACATAAATACATATAAACAGCATTAAGGTATGGAACATGAATACATATAAACATCATTAAGGTATGGAACATAAATACATATAATTATCATTAAGGTATGGAACATAAATACATATAAACATCATTAAGGTATGGAACATAAATACATATTAACATCATTAAGGTATGGAACATAAATACATATAAACAGCATTAAGGTATGGAACGTAAATACATATAAACAGCATTCTTTATTAATGTTGGGGCATTTTATTAGTCCACAAACACCATGGATGCTTTTTAAGACGGGGGCGCTCATTACGTTAAATACGGTGCTTTCTAGGACGGGGGCGCTCATAACTTTGAATACGGTAATTTCCTTGTTGCTTTTTGGGACGGGGCACTCATTACTTTGAATACGGTAATTTCCTTGTTGCTTTTTAGGACAAGGGCGCTCATTACTTTGATTACGGTAATTTCATTGTTGCTTTTTAGGACAGGGGCGCTCATTACTTTGAATACGGTAATTTTATTGTTGCTTTTTAAGACGGGGGCGCTCATTACTTTGAATACGATAATTTCCTTGTTGCTTTCTAGGACGGGGCGCTCATTACTTTGAATACAGTAAATTTCTTGTTGCTTTTTAGGACGGGGCGCTCATTACTTTGAATACGGTAATTTCATTGTTGGTTTTTAAGACGGGCGCTCATTACTTTGAATACGGTAATTTCATTGTTGCTTTTTAGGACGGGGTGCTTATTACTTTGAATACGGTAATTTCCTTGTTGCTTTTTAGGACAGGGGCGCTCATTACTTTGAATACGGTAATTTCATTGTTGCTTTTTAGGACGGGGCGCTCATTACTTTGAATATGGTAATTTCCTTGTTGCTTTTTAGGACAGGGGCGCTCATTACTTTGAATACGGTAATTTCCTTGTTGCTTTTTAGGACAGGGGCGCTCATTACTTTGAATACGGTAATTTCCTTGTTGCTTTTTAGGACAGGGGCGCTCATTACTTTGAATACGTTAATTTCCTTGTTGCTTTTTTAGGAAGGGGCGCTCATTACTTTGAATACGGTAATTTCCTTGCTGCTTTTTAGGACAGGGCGCTCATTACTTTGAATACAGTAATTTCATTGTTGCTTTTTAGGACAGGGAGCTCATTACTTTGAATACCGTAATTTCCTTGTTGCTTTTTAGGACAGGGGCCCTTTGAATACATTAGGGGGCATTACTTTGAATACGTTAATTTCCTTGTTGCTTTTTAGGAAGGGGCCTCATTACGTTTAATACGGTAATTTCCTTGTTGCTTTTTAGGAGGGGGCGCTCATTACTTTGAATAGGTAATTTCATTCTTGCTTTTTAGGACAAGGGCTCATTACGTTGAATACGGTAATTTCCTTGTTGCTTTTTAGGACAGGGGCCCTCATTACGTTGAATACGGTAATTTCCTTGTTGCTTTTTAGGACAGGGCCCTCATTACATTATCTGTAACTTCCTTGTTGCTTTTTAGGAGCGCTCATTACTTTGAATAGGTAATTTCCTTGTTGCTTTTTAGGACAAGGGCGCTCATTACGTTGAATACGTAATTTCCTTGTTGCTTTTTTTAGGACGGGGCGCTCATTCGTTGAATACGGTAATTTCCTTGTTGCTTTTTTTTTAGGACAAGGGCGCTCATTACTTTGATTTCGGTAATTTTCTTGTTGCTTTTTAGGACAGGAGCGCTCATTCGTTGAATACGGTAATTTCCTTGTTGCTTTTTAGGACAAGGGCGCTCAATTACTTTGAATACGGTAATTTCTTGTTGCTTTTTAGGACAGGAGGCTCATTACTTTGAATACGGTAATTTCCTTGTTGCATTTTAGGACAGGGGTGCTCATTACTTTGAATACGGTAATTTCCTTGTTGCTTTTTAGGACAGGGGCGCTAATTACTTTGAATACGGTAATTTCCTTGTTGCATTTTAGGACAGGGGTGCTCATTACTTTGAATACGGTAATTTCCTTGTTGCTTTTTAGGACAGGGGAGCTCATTACTTTGAATACCGTAATTTCCTTGTTGCTTTTTAGGACAGGGGCGCTCATTACTTTGAATACGGTAATTTCCTTGTTGCTTTTTAGGAGGGGGCGCTCATTACTTTGAATACGTTAATTTCCTTGTTGCTTTTTTAGGAAGGGGGCGCTCATTACGTTTAATACGGTAATTTCCTTGTTGCTTTTTAGGACGGGAGCGCTTATTACTTTGAATACAGTAATTTCATTCTTGCTTTTTAGGACAGGGGAGCTCATTACTTTGAATACGGTAATTTCCTTGTTGCTTTTTAGGACAGGGGCCCTCATTACATTAATACGGTAATTTCCTTGTTGCTTTTTAGGACAGGGGCCCTCATTACATTAATACGGTAACTTCCTTGTTGCTTTTTAGGAGGGGGCGCTCATTACTTTGAATAGGTAATTTCCTTGTTGCTTTTTAGGACAAGGGCGCTCATTACGTTGAATACGGTAATTTCCTTGTTGCTTTTTAGGACGGGGTGCTCATTACGTTGAATACGGTAATTTCCTTGTTGCTTTTTAGGACGGGGCGCTCATTACTTTGATTTCGGTAATTTCCTTGCTGCTTTTTAGGACAAGGGCGCTCATTTCGTTGAATACGGTAATTTCCTTGTTGCTTTTTAGGACAAGGGCGCTCATTTCGCTGAATACGGTAATTTTCTTGTTGCTTTTTAGGACAGGAGAGCTCATTACGTTGAATACGGTAATTTTCTTGTTGCTTTTTAGGACAGGGGCGCTCATTACTTTGAATACGGTAATTTTCTTGTTGCTTTTTAGGACAGGGGCGCTCATTACTTTGAATACGTTAATTTCCTTGTTGCTTTTTAGGACGGGGGCGCTCATTACTTTGAATACAGTAATTTCATTGTTGCTTTTAAGGACAGGGGCGCTCATTACTTTGAATACGTTAATTTCCTTGTTGCTTTTTAGGACGGGGGCGCTCATTACGTTTAATACGGTAATTTCCTTGTTGCTTTTTAGGACGGGGGCGCTCATTACATTAATACGGTAATTTCCTTGTTGCTTTTTAGGACAGGGGCCCTCATTACATTAATACGGTAACTTCCTTGTTGCTTTTTAGGAGGGGGCGCTCATTACTTTGAATAGGTAATTTCCTTGTTGCTTTTTAGGACAAGGGCGCTTATTACGTTGAATTTGGTAATTTCCTTGTTGCTTTTTAGGACGGGGCGCTCATTACTTTTAATACGGTAATTTCCTTGTTGCTTTTTAGGACGGGGCGCTCATTACTTTTGCTTTTTAGGACAAGGGCGCTCATTTCGTTAAATACGGTAATTTCCTTGTTGCTTTTTAGGACGGGGGCGCTAATTACTTTGAATACAGTAATTTCATTGTTGCTTTTTAGGACAGGGGCGCTCATTACTTTAAATACAGTAATTTCCTTGTTAATTCATCATTATTGAACTCGGCCAGCAGGTTTTGAATCTCTAGCATAACCTTTATTTAGCATGAGCAAACATAACAGCTTTGTTTTACATTAAACATTCTTCAAATTGTGTTTTACTTGGAGACTACACGTGCTTTCAATTTATATACTGTTCTTCTGAGACTTTAACACAATAACACTTTAAGACACGTTAACACGTTAACACATTAAAACACTGACCATTAACAAATTAAGACATTAACACGTTGAGACATTGACACGTTAAGACATTAACACGTTAAGACATTTACACGTTGAGACATTAACACGTTAAGATATTAAGACGTTAACACATTAAGATATTAACGCGTTAACACATCAAGACATTAATACAATAAGACATTAACACATTACAACATTAACACGTTAAGACAACATATTAAGACATTAACACATTAAGACATTAACACATTAAGACATTAACACATTAACACATTAAGACATAAACACGTTAACACATCAAGACATTAACACATTAAGACATTAACATGATAACACATTTAAACATTAACACATTAAGGCATTAACACATTAAGATGTAAACACATTAACATGTTAAGACATTAAGACATTAAGATATTAACACGTTGAGACATCAATACCTTAAAACGTTAACACATTAAGACGTTAAGACATTACGACATTAACACATTTTTCCCATCATCCCACTTAGACCATTTCTCTATAGTTAATAATCTGTATTGTTGGCCAAGTGTATTTTGAAGGCGGGTATTGTCACTAGTATTTGTTATGTAACTTTCCCTTTCCTTTTGTTTAAATTCTATCCTATTATATATGTTCCAAGGTAATGTCCCTTGTTACACATGGGGAACCTTTAATCACAAGTTTTTAGTAGTTTTCTGAAGGTTCTCCTCTTTCTTTTCAACATAACTGACAATCTGTGCTATTTACATTTATTTGTTTAGTTTCTAATTATTTGATTGCTTGTATATATTAATTGAATTTATTGTATATATTACGAAAAGATTGAAATAAAGTTTGCATGACAACAACAACATTAAGACATTAACACATTAAGATGTTAACACGTTAAGACGTTAACACATTAAGACATTAACACGATAAGACGTTAACACATTAAGACATTAACACATTACATTAACACGACATTAACACGATAAGACATTAACACGTTAAAACGTTAACACATTAAGACATTAACACATTACGATACTAAGACATTAACACATTAAGACATTAATACCCACTATGAAATAATGGCCGTCTCTTATAAAATTTTCTACATCGTAACATCTGTTCATTCATGACCAACATGCAGCCACAGTAGATCAATCTGTCTTAAGATTCACAGCTACAGTAATATTCTTCGTAATTTAAATTTGTCTCTGCAGCTTACCTCTCAGCCAGGCTTCGATGAATAAAATCCCGACAGCGATATTGTGACCCAATCCTTGCACCGTAACACCACCCTAAAAAACAGAGGAATTATAGTATAATTCAACATAATTTTTTTTGTAACAAACATGAAGAAGCATAGGTGCATTAAGTTGATGGAGCTGCCTCCCCAATCCCTCCCTGCCTCCAATTACAAAGATTTAGGCAAATTCTATACAAATAGTAACAAATTCAATTCCAATTTTGGTAAAATTCAGGCAAATCTTGCCCTTAAAAGAGCACTAAAACCAAAAATTTAGGGTGTAATATGTTTAAGTCCATAGCTAACTATTATACTTTATAAAACCAAAATATTGGTAATATAAAACTTGCCCCTGGATTTGATCTGCTACGTCATTAATGCAATTTACGCACTTCAGCAAAGTTTGACAAAATTGTTGCACTGTTAATTAAACTCCCATTTTCACTTATAAAATGCTTCATATTTTGAATGAGGAGTTTAAAATAATTATCTATTAATGAAGTTATTTCGATAACTATTAGCAATCATACATTGTAGGTTGTACTGCAACATGTGCTGGGTAATCAGGCATATTTGACAATGATCCAAATTAGGATCAGTTCCAGATTTCCCAAATCCAATAGAACTCATTACTCTTTTGAGCAATGACATATTGAATTTCAATGAATCTATCATAGAGGGGAGTTTCTAGAAATCTTATAGGGTCTTCCGAAACAATAATTTTTCAATCTTCATGAAAAAATATTTGAAATTAAGTTCTGGACAAAATTCTGACCCACCATCTTAGGCGGGATTTGGAGGGAGCAAGGGGGAATTCCACCTACCATAAGGAGCAAGGGGGAATTCCACCCACCATACACTGCTTCCATACACAAATTGGTATCTTTGTTATGGTGATTTTTTTTGTATCTCTGCATGATTTTACCCACACCCCACCCCGCTCCAGACTCACACACTTTTGACCTCCACCCCCCCACCCCCAAACACTGTTGGTATGGAAGTACTGTCCATATCCACCATGCTACTCTGGGGTGGAACATGCCTCTGTGGTTTAAAAAATCATCCATGCCCACCATGCTACTCAGTGGTAGAACATGCATCTGTAGTTCATTCATGCTCACTATGTTACTTAGTGGTGGAACATGCCACTGTGGTTTTAACAGGTCCACCATGCTACTCAGTGGTGGAACATGCTGCTGTGGTTTATCCATGCCCACCATGCTACTCAGTGGTAGAACATGCCTCTGTGGTTTAAACATTTATTAATGCCCACCATTCTACTCAGTAGTGGAACATGCCTCCATGGTTTATCCATGCCCACCATGCTACCCAGTGGTGAAACATGCCACTGTGGTTTAAACATTCATCCATGAATTCCATGCTACTCAGTGGTGAAACATGCCGCTGTGGTTTAAACATTCATCCATGCCCACCATGCTACTTAGTGGTGGAACATGCCACTGTGGTTCATTCATGCCCACTATGCTCACTCAGTGGTGAAACATGCCTCTGTGGTTTAAACATTCATCCATGAACTCCATGCTACTCAGTGGTGGAACATGACTTTGTGGTTTAACAATTTATCCATGTCCACCATTCTACTCAGTTGTGGAACCTACCTCTGTGGTTTAAATATCCATCCATGCCCACCATGCTACTTAGTGGTGGAACATGCCTCTGTGGTTTAAACATTCATAATAATCTAATGGACTTGAGCCACAAAATCTCAAACAACTAGGAAAGAGCTCCATTTCATACCAGTTGCTTATCAATAAAATACACTAAGACATGCAGGGAGGGTGTTGCTGACACCATTTATTTCAAAAGAACCTCTAAACTTGATTATGTCCATGAAATAGCTTAGTATTTTTAAATGGATTTTCTTAATTTGCTTCTTTTTATATCATGAATGACTAATCCTTGTAACAAATCAAGAACCACCACCATTTTCTTTCATTCTTCAACAGCAACAATGAGCTGAAATGGAACCAAATATACTGTAAACCATTGGAACCAAATATACTGTAAGCCATTGGAACCAAATATACTGTAAACCATTGGAACCAAATATACTGTAAGCCATTGGAACCAAATATACTATAAACCATTGGAACCAAATATACTGTAAACCATTGGAACCAAATATACTGTAAACCATTGGAACCAAATATACTGTAAGCCATTGGAAGCAAATATACTGTAAGCCATTGGAACCAAATATACTGTAAACCATTGGAACCAAATATACTGTAAACCATTGCAACCAAATATACTGTGAACCATTGGAACCAAATATACTGTAAACCATTGGAACCAAATATACTGTGAACCATTGGAACCAAATGTACTGTACACCATTGGAACCAATATACTGTAAACCATTGGAAGCAAATATACTGTAAACCATTGGAACCAAATATACTGTAAGCCATTGGAACCAAATATACTGTAAACCATTGGAACCAAATATACTGTAAACCATTGGAACAAATATACTGTAAACCATTGGAACCAAATATACTGTAAACCATTGGAACCAAATATACTGTAAACCATTAGAACCAAATATACTGTAAACCATTGGAACCAAATATACTGTAAACCATTGAAACCAAACATACTGTAAACCATTAGAACCAAATATACTGTGAACCATTGGAACCAAATATACTGTAAACCATTAGAACCAAATATACTGTAAACCATTGAACCAAATATACTGTAAACCATTGGAAGCAAATATACTGTAAACCATTGGAACCAAATATACTGTAAACCATTGGAACCAAATATACTGTAAACCATTGGAACCAAATGTGCTGTAAACCATTGGAACCAAATATACTGTAAACCATTGGAACCAAATATACTGTAAACCATTGGAACCAAATATACTATTAACCATTGGAACCAAATATACTGTAAACCATCGGAACCAAATATACTGTAAACCATTGGAACCAAATGTACTGTAAACCATTGGAACCAAATACTGTAAACCATTGGAACCAAATATACTGTAAACCACTAGAACCAAATGTACTGTAAACCATTGGAACCAAATGTACTGTAAACCATTGGAAGCAAATATACTGTAAACCATTGGAACCAAATATACTGTAAACCATTGGAACCAAATGTACTGTATACCATTAGAACCAAATATACTGTAAACCATTGGAACCAAATATACAGTAAACCATTGCAACCAAATATGCTGTAAGCCATTGGAACCAAATATACTGCAAACCATTAGGACCAAATATACTGTAAGCCATTGGAACCAAATATACTGTAAACCATTGGAACCAAATATACTGTAAGCCATTGGAACCAAATGTACTGTAAGCCATGAAAATAACAGTGTTTTATCCAAATCTGTTAAAAATAGATCATTTTACAGCATTTTGATTTCTAAAGCCTTGTTGCAATAAACATGTAAATTTGATTTTAATTTTGTGACATCACAACAAGACAAACTATGAATTTCCTTATGTTTTTAGTGTTTTTAATCTTCCACCAATGGGAGCAGTGGAATATGACTTAAAAATTTGAATCTGCATCATACACTTAATCAAAATTTACCAACAGAAAAACAGTCTGATGATTTCCATTAACTGAAATAAAGGACACAAATTATAATTACTTTGACAATTTTGAGCTGTCCTCTTTACATCACAAAATTTGCATACACCACAAAATCTTCAAAATTTGACTTGTAACCAACTGGAAACTACAAGTTAAAGACTCCATGGGAACTAATACTTATTCTGTTATGGTTTATAGGTACACAAATATCAATACTATTCATATCATTATCATAACATGTTATCATCTAAGTTTTGCTTTTATTATTTTGTAATGTAAATTACATCTTGTGAATTCAAATATAATTACTGTAAAATGCTGTGTGAGAGAGCCCCTATAGCCCCAAAATATTAGTTTCTGTGAACATGGAAGAACAATAAAGATTATGCACAAAAATAAAAACATTTTATTAAAAAATGAAGCTCTTTTTGATGAATTAACAATCTCTACCAGTCCATATACCTTTAATATTTGCTTTTCAAAAGTGGGAAGCAAACAGGAAGGACATGTTCCACAACTCACCGACGGTATTTCCAGTAAATCCTTTGCTGTAACATGCACATCCAGCCTCAACACAGCAAGTTGATTGACACCTTCTGAATATTTATGCCACAACTAAAAATAGAAATGGTAGGAAGAACACAGTAATCAGAAATAAATGACTTGGTCTTAATTTGTGATTGATATCACAAGAAAACAAAGACAGGTAAATGAATAGTCTTGCTGCACCTCCCTGCTTCTATATAATATTACTATACTACCATTGAATAGTCTTGCTCCACCACCCTGCTTCTATCTAATACTACTATACTACCAATGAATAGTCTTGCTCCACCTCCCTGCTTCTATCTAATACTACTATACTACCAATGGATAGTCTTGCTCCACCTCCCTGCTTCTATCTAATACTATTATCTACCAATGGATAGTCTTGCTCCACCTCCCAGCTTCTATATAATACTACTATACTACCAATAGATAGTCTTGCTCCACCTCCCTGCTTCTATTTAATACTACTATACTACCAATGGATAGTCTTGCTGCACCTCCCTGCTTCTATCTAATACTACTATACTACCAATGGATAGTCTTGCTCCACCTCCCTGCTTCTATCTAATACTACTATACTACCAATGGATAGTCTTGCTCCACCTCCCTGCTTCTATCTAATACTACTATACTACCAATGAATAGTCTTGCTCCACCTCCCTGCTTCTATCTAATACTACTATACTACCAATGAATAGTCTTGCTCCACCTCCCTGCTTCTATCTAATACTACTATACTACCAATGGATAGTCTTGCTCCACCTCCCTGCTTCTATCTAATACTACTATACTACCAATGAATAGTCTTGCTCCACCTCCCTGCTTCTATCTAATACTACTATACTACCAATGAATAGTCTTGCTCCACCTCCTGCTTCTATCTAATACTACTATACTACCAATAGATAGTCTTGCTCCACCTCCCTGCTTCTATCTAATACTACTATACTACCAATGAATAGTCTTGCTCCACCTCCCTGCTTCTATCTAATACTATTATCTACCAATGGATAGTCTTGCTCCACCTCCCTGCTTCTATCTAATACTACTATACTACCAATGGATAGTCTTGTTCCACCTCCCTCCTTCTATCTAATACTACTATACTACCAATAGATAGTCTTGCTCCACCTCCCTGCTTCTATCTAATACTATTATCTACCAATGGATAGTCTTGCTCCACCTCCCTGCTTCTATCTAATACTATTATCTACCAATGGATAGTCTTGCTCCACCTCCCTGCTTCTATCTAATACTACTATACTACCAATAGATAGTCTTGCTCCACCTCCCTGCTTCTATCTAATACTACTATACTACCAATTGATAGTCTTGCTCCACCTCCCTGCTTCTATCTATACTACTATACTACCAATGGATAGTCTTGCTCCACCTCCCTGCTTCTATCTAATACTACTATACTACCAATAGATAGTCTTGTTCCACCTCCCTGCTTCTATCTAATACTACTATACTACCAATGAATAGTCTTGCTCCACCTCCCTGCTTCTATCTAATACTACTATACTACCAATAGATAGTCTTGCTCCACCTCCCTGCTTCTATCTAATACTACTATACTACCAATGAATAGTCTTGCTCCACCTCCCTGCTTCTATCTAATACTATTATCTACCAATGGATAGTCTTGCTCCACCTCCCTGCTTCTATCTAATACTACTATACTACCAATGGATAGTCTTGTTCCACCTCCCTCCTTCTATCTAATACTACTATACTACCAATAGATAGTCTTGCTCCACCTCCCTGCTTCTATCTAATACTATTATCTACCAATGGATAGTCTTGCTCCACCTCCCTGCTTCTATCTAATACTACTATACTACCAATGGATAGTCTTGCTCCACCTCCCTGCTTCTATCTAATACTATTATCTACCAATGGATAGTCTTGCTCCACCTTCTTGCTTCTATCTAATACTATTATCTACCAATGGATAGTCTTGCTCCACCTCCCTGCTTCTATCTAATACTATTATCTACCAATGAATAGTCTTGCTTCACCTCCCTGCTTCTATCTAATACTACTATACTACCAATGGATAGTCTTGCTCCACCTCCCTGCTTCTATCTAATACTACTATACTACCAATGGATAGTCTTGCTCCACCTTCCTGCTTCTATCTAATACTATTATCTACCAATGGATAGTCTTGCTCCACCTCCCTGCTTCTATCTAATACTATTATCTACCAATGGATAGTCTTGCTCCACCTCCCTGCTTCTATCTAATACTATTATCTACCAATGGATAGTCTTGCTCCACCTCCCTGCTTCTATCTAATACTACTATACTACCAAAGGATAGTCTTGCTCCACCTCCCTGCTTCTATCTAATACTACTATACTACCAATGAATAGTCTTGCTCCACCTCCCTGCTTCTATCTAATACTATTATCTACCAATGGATAGTCTTGCTCCACCTCCCTGCTTCTATCTAATACTATTATCTACCAATGGATAGTCTTGCTCCACCTCCCTGCTTCTATCTAATACTATTATCTACCAATGGATAGTCTTGCTCCACCTCCCAGCTTCTATCTAATACTATTATCTACCAATGGATAGTCTTGCTCCAAGACTGAATACCACTTCCCTGCTTCTATCTAATACTACTGTACTACCATTGCCTCCCCTATTATGGGAGATGGTCTTTTGTCTCTGACAAATGATTACTTGACCTCTAGTGTTTTAAATATAAATTCCCCAACTTTTGTTGCACCTACTGGGAGCCAGGCAATACCATATGTCATAGTAAAACGTGTTTTACTGAGCATGACTGACACATGAATCTGATCCCATATAGTGACACAATGACATGAAGATAATTTATGTTGTGAACTGAGCTTAGTGAGCGAAATTTTTATGTGTATTTTAATGTCATCTTTAGGAACAATTTTTTTTTTTTTTTTCTGGTTTATATTTAACTATATCAATCATTTTGTGCTTATTTAGCTGTAATAAACTTGAAATTTCAATAAGTGAGTGGAAAAAATTGAGTAATGAACATGTTGTAACATGAGCCTACTATTATAACATTACATTTAAAGTATATAACTGCAGGACACACCCACAGAAGATTTGTTATGTCAAAACCAGCTGATAAATCATTTAAATAAGCTTACTTTAGTTTGTTTGTTTGTTTGATGAGGTCTTAACGGCACCACGACAACGAAGGTCAAATTGTGCCTGAGAGGTCAGATCATTTTAGAGGTAGTAAGGAAAGAGACCAGGGGGAGAATGAGAGAAATTCAAGAACAAAAGCCAGAAAGCTGTGATCGAGAGAGGAGGTGCATGGGTAAAACAAAAACAAAGTAGAGAGGGGGTGGAAGAGGAGAATTAAATATGGTTGTAGAGGGATGCATGCTGAAGGAAGGAGATTATTTTATCTGGAGGATTTTTCTGGAAGAACTCAGCAATTGAGTTGTGGGGAGCAAGGGAAGCTCTGGGAAGGTTGTACAGGGGGCAAGCAAGGAGAACGTGTTGGATTGTGAGGATGCAGTGGCAATTGTTACAGAGGGGTTGGGGGGAACCAATAAGGAGGTGGGAGTAAGTGAGGTGGGTGTGATCAATTCTAAGACGGGTAATATGAACGTTGTCGATACGAGAAAGGTTGTTGATGGTGGATTTGATCGGGATTGTGGGCTGGATAACATGGAGTTTGTTATTAATTTGTAAGTTCCATAAGGTTTGCCAGCGGTCACGAACAAGAGAAGCAATAAGCGGTTTGATGTCAGAGAGGGTTTTGGGAAAAGGGGAAGGGAGGAGATTAAGGGCAAGCTTAGCGGCTGTATCAGCCCTGTCATTGCCAGGGATGCCAACATGGCTGGGTACCCAGAAGAAAAGAACACTTTTCCTGCAGAGGGTGGGAGAAAAGAGTTTCCGCAGGAGGAGGTGGCAGGTGAGGTTATCCCATTTAAGATTAAGTAATGAAGTAAGAACAGCCTTTGAGTCAGAGAAAATGGCAAAGTGACTAAGAGGAGAGTACTCAATAAAGTTGAGGGCGAGGAGAATGGCCTTAGCCTCGGCTGAAAAGATGGATGAGTAGTCAGGAAGTCTGCTACTGAGGGTGATGTCTTGGATGATGGCAGCAGCAGCTGTCTTGTTGCCTTCCTTGGAGCCATCAGTATAGATGGAGGTGTAATTTGAGAGTTGGTCTTTGATTTGGTTGTGGAGATTGATGAAGAGGTTAGGGTGAGTTTGAGTTTTGTTATAAGTGGAGAGGTCTAGGTGGACAGAAGGAAGGGCGGTGGCCCAAGGAGGAAAAGTGGGCCAGGAGTAGGTGCCGAGAGTGGCGGGGTTGATGCCAAGTTATCCTTAACAGTAACAGGGCTCAATTCCAAGCTGGGGGCTAAATTCCAAGCTGTGGGAGGTAACTTCTAAGGTTGGAGGGGGAGGGGGCGCTAATTCCAAGCTGTGTGTAAGGCTTGGATCCATGCTGTGAGGAGGCTTCTTTGCGGGGCTTACTTCCAAGATCAGAGCCGGGCTTAATTCCAAACTCGGTGCGGGAGCTTAATTCCAAGTTGTGTGAGGGCTTAATTCCAAGTTGTGTGAGGGCTCAATTCCAAGCTGTGGGGGCTTAATTTTAAGCTGTGTGGGGGATTAATTCCAAGCTGTAGGGGGGGTAATTCTGCTGTGGGGGTAGGTTAATTCAAGCTGTGGGGAGTTAATTCCAAGCTGTGAGGGTGGAAAATTTCAAGCTGCGGGGGTAGCTTAATTCCAAGCTGTGGGGTGGCTTAATTCCAAGCTGTGGGAGCTCAAGTCCAAGCTGTGGGGGTGCTTAATTTAAGCTGTGGGAGCTCAAGTCCAAGCTGTGGGGGTAGCTTAAATCCAAGCTTGGGGTGGAAAATTCCAAGCTGTGGGAGCTCAAGTCCAAGCTGTGGGAGCTCAAGTCCAAGCTGTGGGGTTGTTTAATTTCAAGCTGTGGGGTGGCTTAATTCCAAGCTGTGGGGTGGCTTAATTCCAAGCTGTGGAAGCTCAAGTCCAAGCTGTGGGGTTCTTAATTCCAAGCTGTGTGTGGAGCTTAAATCAAAGCTGTGCAGGCTTCATTCCAAGATTTGAGGGGCTTCATTCCAAACTGGGGATAAATTACAAATTGTAGGGGAGCACAAAGCAACATTCGGGAAAATTCATCTGTGCATTACATATTGTGTCCATTGTACCATTGATCAAAGGAGAGTTATATAAGGCCTGATATGCCCACAGTAGACCCCCAAGGGGTCTCAACTGCTGTTCACATTAGGAATTGAAATTAGAGGAAGAATTCTTGGCTTTATCAACTAATCCATGCAGAGGTTTACAGGTCGTGTTTCAAGCAATAGCAGCTTGAGTCTTTAACTGCCCAGTTTTACATTATGTTTTAAAATGAATATAGATATATTGGGTCTTTTACATCCATTCTTCAACAGTTAAGCTTGTTACTGTATATTGAGATAATCCACCTGTGAAGAACTGATGGATAAGGACCTGACAGGAATTCAACCAGAGACATCTTACTTGGCAATGTCATGATATGACCACTAGAACGAAGCATTTATTTCTTTTAAGCTTATAATTATACACTAAAGTCACTAAATGATGACCAACCCATGAAGCACCCTTTGCAATTGTTCAGCATTGAGAAAGAATGCACTTTTTGCCACCGTCTATTAATTCATTTACTCTTTGTCCTATTAGAACAATAATGCTCTTACAGACAATGAACATAGGAACTTAGGTTTATGAAAAGGTAGTAATTCACAACAGTATAAAAGAGATTAATGAATAGAAATTTATAGGTTGTGGGTGGAGTCAAAATATATTTTTTATGTTTTTTTTATAATTAATTAAATATAGTGCACACTATCTAACGGCATAAGCATGCCACATAAGAACCAAAACTGGCATACACTTGTAAAGATTTAAAAAGTTCAAGAATTTTGCACTAAAGCCCCACCCACTAATTATTTTTGTAAAATATCGACACCAAAACAACAGGGACCATCTTTGAGTGACAATTAATCATAAGCCAAATTTGACATGCCACTTATGTATGGTTCACGAGATACCGTGTTTACAAGCTGTTGTCAGTAAAACCACATTATGCCCCGCCCACAACTCATATCAGTGATTTTGAACATTTTTATAAGATAGGCATCTACAACAATCCTAACACCTTATTTGCCAAAGATGGTAAACAGATAAATGGTATCAAACTATGAGCATTTGATAATTTTTACCTTTTGCCCTGCCCACTCATTAATATGCAAGATATTGATACTAAAAACAATCAGGACCATCTATGGGTCATGATTCATTTATGTGCCACATATGAAATGACATACAAGTACTGTTCAGGAGATATCATGTTTACACGCAAAGCTTCACAGACATACACACACACATACATATAATTTGGCAGACGACTGCATAGGTTCCTGATACTGATAGTATTGGAACCCAAAACTGCATGAAAATATAAGCTAACAAAATATGAACAGGTGAAATTGTAATTTTCTAGATAAGTATTCTTACCCTCTGCATTGGTTCTACCAGTCTCACATCGTACACCATAAAGCCATCCACTCCTGCCTCGATTTCTTTTAGTTTTGAGCTACAAAAGAGGTAAGCAATCATTCTTTAATGTTTTATTGATGCAACCCATAGCACCATCAGTAGGGGTGCCACAGGGAGGACTGCTTTAGGGAGGGGAGGGGGAGGGGGGACTTGTCCTGCAACATCTAAAACCGCGGAGAAAATGTTTGTTTGTTTGCTTGATAAGGGCTTAATGGCACCACGACAACGAGGGTCAAATTGTGCCTGAGAGGTTAGATCATTCTACAGGTAGGAAGGAAAGAAAACAGGGGGAGATTGAGAGAAAGACAAGAACTAAGTCAGAAAGCTGGGATCAAGAAAGGAGGTGCATGGGTGAAAAAAACAAAGTAAAGAGAGGGGCATGGGAGAGGAGGGCTAAATATGGTTGTAGAGGGAAGCATGATAAAGGAAGGGGATAATTTTATCCGGAGGGTTTTAATGGAAGAATTGGCAATTGAGTTGTGGGAAGCGAGGGAAGCTCTGGGAAGGTTGTACAGGGGGCAAGCAAGGAGAACGTGGTTGACTGTGAGGGTGCTATGGAAATTGTTGCAGAGGGGTTGGGGGAACCAATAAGGAGGTGGGAGTGAGTGAGCTGGGAGTGTCCTATAGAAAATGTGAAAGGAAAGTGTAGGTTCCCACAACAGCGCCCCAAAGAGGAAGAAAAATGTCCCCCACTTCTCCTCAAGATATAACTTTCTAATTCATCCAAATCCAGGGAGAAATTGTTAAGAGGTACGTCCGCCAATGTCCCTCCCATTTTGTGGTACCTGGCGCCACCACTGCTCACTATGAAGAGTTATGAACTAAGGATCATGTAATAGGTAATGAACTACACGAGATGTACACTATGTTGTCATAGTAACTTTTGTTCTGAACGTTCTTCATACATTAAACACCATCAAAATTTTCATTGGGGTACAAAGTTATAAAAATCTATATCAAAATGAGTTTTGCTGCTTCAAACTATTATTATTATTACATTATTATTATTATTATTATTATTATCATTATTATTATTATTACACTATTATTATTAATATTATTACTATTATTATTATTAATACTACATATTATTATTATTATTATTACTTACATATTATTATTAATATTATTACTATTATTATTATCATCACCAATATCATTATCATTAACATTAATATTATTATCATCATCATTATTATTATTACCAGTGTCATTAATATTATTATCATTATTATCATCATCATCATCATTAATATTATCATTATTATTATTATCATTATCATTACATATTATTATCATTACAAGTTTATGTATCTTTAGAGTTCTTCACAAATGAGAACATGTCACCCTCTAAAGTAAAGCAAATCTGTTGATGTGTTTGAAGATCAGTCATCATGTTAACGTTAGTATTAATATAAAACAAGAATGCAATCCATGTTGTTGCTGATCTCATCACCACTTGTCACTTAGCAATGACCTATCCTTCATATGATTGTGGGTCATTCTGTATATCAGCCTTGAAACTTTGACCTCATAACAGTCACCTTTTGACTTTTCCCATCACAACAATGCAATAGTTCCTATAAGGCCCCCATAATATGCAAAATCCCAATCACCTCATTCAAACACTGCAGCACAAATGTGAAAATAGATTTATTAACAGACAACCACTTGACATTTGTACTCAAAAGTCTGCATGGCCCAACTTCACCTTACAAGGTACCATGCTACCACTTTGGATCACAATCAGCCGTGTACTTTTTACGTTAATATTGGTTCAGATCTCTTTATTTTGAACAAATATTTCACCTTTGATTCTTGACTTTTGTAAAAGTTAAACTATCACATGCATATCACAAGTAACACTGCTATACCCTTTATGTCCTATCCACAACTCTAACTTTGACCTCATAACAGTTCACCTTTGACATGTCCCATCACAACAATGCAATAGTTCCCATAGGGCTCCCATAATGTGCAAAGTCCCATTCACCCCATTCAAGCACCTCAGCAGAAAACTGAAAATAAACTTCATTGTCAGTTTATGCATCTAAAGTTTTGTTAATATAAGAATCAGTAAGCTGTTGTAATTTAACTATAAGGAATTTACCACCTACTATTTACTTATTACTATTTCCAGACATGTTATTGTTTTTCTCTTTGACTACCATTAGTCTAGACCTATCTGCAACATATCGAGAGCAGAAGAAAATATAAGATTAATTAGTAACAAAGTTACTAAAACAATTAAGTAACTTATCGAAAAGGAAACAAGGTATTTATTATACAAATTCGTTGAGGCCTACATGCAATGAAACACTGGTTTTAATACCGATACTCTGTTATTACATGCTTAGGATTTGTACAATATTTACGTTTCTTATTCTTTATGAAAATACATGTTTATAAGAGTATACATGTATAGCCATGGCATGGTAAGAAAAACTAATTCCAAATAAGTCTGTTCCGGTGTTTTGATTTTGCACTCGGCAGTGCATACGATTTACGGGAAGACTAAAAATCGTTCACCTTGCGTACATGAGGGAAGGGACGTTATCACAAATCAGGATTTAATGGTATGTGTAATGTTATTACTTTAATGAAAAAATCATGAAGAAAAAGTCATTATCAGGAAATTTGACTAAAACTTTGCAGTTCTATTGAATGTATAACCAGAGAGTGTGACGCCATTTCATATAGGCCAAAGGCCGAGCGTCAAAACTCCTAAACCTCAGAGCATGATACTCCACCCATGCTGGTCCCATGTAGTTTAGGGCGAATGACGTCACGCTCTCTGGTATAATCATGTTAATTGTTTGGTAAAATTTTGACATGTACTACTGCAACAGGACAAACTCATGATAAATCACTGCGCCGGACCAAATGAGAACCCCCAGAGAAAAGGCTTAAGAAATAATTTCTTTGCCAATATGCCACTATACATTATGGCGCTAGGCCTACGTCCACGTTTTGTGTCTCAAAACAAATGATGAACATATCAAATACAGTTTACGACTAAAACAGATAAAAAAGAAAGAACAAATCGGAACTAATTTGTCTTGAAACAGATCATTGTGGCGGGTGCTTTAGTGTTTTCGATATACAGTAAGCGTGCGTGCGAGTAAATGCCTGAGAATTTGAATATGACGCGGTACAGGGGTACTCTAACGCGGCTGGTCGTTTGTTTGCAAAAACATTCGATATAAGAATATCATGCGTGCACAACACTAACGTTAGTCCAAATGTAGCTTACAAGTTACGGCCTATGCATAATGCACTGACTACTGGGATTCCTGCAACTTTTTAAAATTGATTTTAGATTTATTCTTATTTTTCTTGATGCCAGGATGTCCTGTAAGTATGCATGATTTTAACATTTCTTTAGTTCAGCACACAGTAGCGGTAAACATTTTCAATTTCGTTGAGTTCTCTGTAGAACCATATCATTGTCAGCGGATCCAGAGACTAGCCTAAAGTAATCTGTATAGGCATAGGCCTAAGTGTAGGCTCATCGCAAAAGAAGATTGAAATTGCAATGTTCTGTAAGAAATCAATAGAATAAATAACCAAATATAGCATGAAAAGATAACTGATTAATTTCTTCAGCATTGTAAATACATATCTAAGGAACATATTTTTGATCTCCACATTATTTTGTGAATTTTCCTTTAATTTAGAGCACCCCAAATTCCAAGAATTTGACATAAATGTATCCAAAAGTTATTTTAACAGTCAGGTATCATCTGAATTACATAATTCAAAGAAAGAGGTGATTATGTTTAATGAATTGAGCCTTGAATTTTCATTTTTCTCATTTTTGATTTTATGTGCCATTGGCGTCAATCTGAAAACAGGAATTAACACTTTACATCTGAACCCTCAAAAATCAATAGTTTTAGACATGGGGCACTAAATTTGATACCATATTCAGTCTTTTTGATAAAAAAATGACCCCAAATAGTATTACCTTTACCGTTCAAACCATGTTATTATTAGATTTATTACTTGTATACATTATTATATAGTAATTATTACTCTCATTATAATGGACCCATTCCAACCCACAAGGGGTAAGGGTGGGGAGCTATACAGGAAAGCCCTTCCCCACCCCATTACTCCCATTGTGATGGAACTTTTACTTTTTTGAACACAATTTTTAGACAAAAATTAAAGTCAAACATTCATTTAGAGCCACTATATCATTCTTCAGAAAATCAGTTTAATTTTGCAGAAATTAAAGTTTTGTTATGTTTGAATCCAAAGAGAATGAAATGAATCTTGATCACCACAAGAGTGTTGTGGACCGGCTGTATAGAACCTGCGGTGGAAGAACCTAAAGTTCAGAAAAGTTTGATAGGAAAAGGGCAGTCAAACTGTGTTCAACATACCTGGGAAAATCAGACTTTTGGTATTGAAACACAAACTGACAGTGAAGACATTCACTCAAAACACATCTGCCATTCATGTTATGGTCATTAATTTGATAAATTACCCAAACAAGCCGTAAAGTGGGCAAGCCACCCTCGTGTTGGTGCATGCAGTGTTTGCATTCAATTTAAAGAACAAAAAAAAAAAACCAGAAGACCCCAAATATGCAAAGCAAGTTTTTCACACCCAAAACAAGGCCCTCTTGAATATCTGCAACTATGCCAAGCAGGTCCCAAAGTCAAGCTAGATGAAAATCGGTTTATATTTAATACTGATGAGGCACTAACATGCAGCATATGCACTAAAATAGCTACTGAAGCTGTCGAAGGCCCTTGTAGTCACCTATAATGTCGACATTGCCTAATTGATCACTTTTGTCTGAACAATAAATGGAAAATTAGATGCCCAACTTGTATAAAATATTTTCAAATGACTGATGTAAACAAGCCAAAACCTTATTCTTTCAAAACCAGGTAGCAATTTGTAACACATGTAAGCAGGCAGTGCCCCTTGGGAAAACAGAGAGGCATGAGTGCCCAACGGATCCTGTGGTACAGCTGTTACAGCACCCACTTAATGTCCCACTGACACCAATAATGGATGCTGTTGGTGCCCATATTTTTAAGGTAAAACTAACACAATCTGAAGATGGTGTCACTGCAAGCTTTAAAACAGGAGGACAGGTTGTACTAGCAATTTCCTATCATTCGTATAATGGTTAAATTGACTGGTTGAAATGAAATTATGGAGACGAGCAGCTTTGAACATGCCAGCAATACTGTAATGGTTCTCTACATAATACAGAAAAAGGTGCAGTGGCTCAGTAGTCAAGGAGCCATGTCCATAGGCAAGAGGTGCAGTGGCTCAGTAGTCAAGGAGCCATGTCCATAGGCAAGAGGTGCAGTGGCTCAGTGGTCAAGGAGCCATGTCCATACGCAAGAGGTGCAAAGGCTTAGTAGTCAAGGATCCATGTCCATAGGCAAGAGGTGCAGTGGCTCAGTGGTCAAGGAGCCATGTCCATAGGCAGCTCAATAGTTAAGGAGCCATGTCCATAGGCAAAAGGTGCAGTGGCTCAGTAGTTAAGGAGCCATGTCCATAGGCAAGAGGTGCAGTGGCTCAGTAGTTAAGGAGCCATGTCCATAGGCAAGAGGTGCAGTGGCTCAGTAGTTAAGGATCCATGTCCATAGGTAAGAGGTGCAGTGGCTCAGTAGTTAAGAAGCCATGTCCATAGGCAAGAGGTGCAGTGGCTCAGTAGTTAAGGAGCCATGTCCATAGGCAAGAGGTGCAGTGGCTTAGTAGTTAAGGAGCCATGTCCATATTCAAAAGGTAGTGAGTTCTACTCCCACCACATGCCCTGCATTACGTCCTTGAGCAGGACACATCATTCTACTTGTTCCAATCACTCAGCTGTAAAATGTGTATCATCATTGCTGGGAGTTGACCTGCAATAAACTGGTGTCGTGGCCAGAGTGAGGATGTGATCTCATTCGCTAATTACACCAAGAAAAGCAGGGATAAGCACAGGTGTAATGAGTCTCCGTGGCTCTGTACAAATCTTTTTATTACAAATAATCCAGTATATACTGCTCAGTGTACTAGCCATACTTTGGTACATGGTGTTTCAACACGCAATAAAGTCCCTATACTTAATGAAATTTAAGTATTTAAACAAATACATTTACTGCTAAAACATTACCTAAACATTGAGGATCTTTTTCTAACAGCCTCTTCACACAATGCATAAGCCAAAGCCACGGATCACATACCAAGATGCCTAAAAAACAACCCTACGCCAAAGATTAACCTTCATGGCATCACCGAGGGAAGCCGTTTGCAAAGGAGGAACTTCATCACAGCTATCTGATGAAATGCATGGCATCAGCGAGGGAAGCCGTTAGCAAAGAAGGAACTTCATCACAGCTATCTGATGAAATGCATGGCATCAGCGAGGGAAGCCGTTAGCAAAGAAGGAACTTTATCACAGCTATCTGATGAAATGCATGGCATCAGCGAGGAAAGCCGTTAGCAAAGAAGGAACTTTATCACAGCTATCTGATGAAATGCATGGCATCAGCGAGGAAAGCCATTAGCAAAGAAGGAACTTCATCACAGCTATCTGATGAAATGCATGGCATCAGCGAGGGAAGCCGTTTGCAAAGGAGGAACTTCATCACAGCTATCTAAAGAAATGCATGACATCAGCGAGGGAAGCCATTAGCAAAAAAGGAACTTCATCACAGCTATCTGATGAAATGCATGGCATCAGGGAGGGAAGCCGTTAGCAAAGAAGGAACTTCATCACAGCTATCTGATGAAATGCATGGCATCAGCGAGGGAAGCCGTTAGCAAAGGAGGAACTTCATCACAGCTATCTGATGAAATGCATGGCATCAGCGAAGGAAGCTGTTAGCAAAGAAGGAACTTCATCACAGCTATCTGATAAAATGCATGGCATCAGCGAGGGAAGCCGTTAGCAAAGAAGGAACTTCATCACAGCTATCTGATGAAATGCATGGCATCAGCGAGGGAAGCCGTTAGCAAAGGAGGAACTTCATCACAGCTATCTGATGAAATGCATGGCATCAGCGAGGGAAGCCATTAGCAAAGGAGGAACTTCATCACAGCTATTTGATGAAATGCATGGCATCAGCGAAGGAAGCCGTTAGCAAAGAAGGAACTTCATCACAGCTATCTGATGAAATGCATGGCATCAGCGAGGGAAGCCGTTAGCAAAGAAGGAGCTTCATCACAGCTATCTGATGAGATGCATGGCTTTTCGCAGGATGAGCTAGATGTAGCACTGAAGTAGCTTCACTCCAATGCTGAACGATCCTAAAAGGAGAATTTCTTAGCCTCAAAGCAGACACGGGGTGCTCATGGAAGAGGAGTAGGGAGCTCAAACAGTATGTACTCTTCCTTTATTTACATTCAAATTTTCAAGAAATTGTGACACCTGAAGACAACAATAACTCAAGATTGAAAGCCAGGAAAAGAAATGAAGCAATTACCAGCTTTTGAAATTCTGGTACATTAAATAATGAAAATTATTTAAACATAACATGCCATAAATTATAGCTCTATTTACATATATTAATACATTTGTTTTTAGCTTTTGGCTCCCTAGTTTGAAGGATCACAAGTGTACCAATTTCCAAAGCATAATCATACCCCGATCAACATATAAATGGAGAACATTTTATTGTTATCAATTACTGAAGAACAAATTCAGAAATTAAAATTTCAGCTTCCAACTGCAATTCTTTAAAACTTTCATCAATCTTAAATGAGAAAAAAAATAATGTGTTCCACTCACAATAGCATTTGCATAAAATGACCAGGTGCCTTAAGTATTTTAAGGAATATATGTAAAACATAGAATACAAATTATATACAGCTAGACTGGCCTTACATAAACCATACAGCTAGATTGGCCTTACATAAACCATACAGCTAGACTCGCCTTACATAAATCATACAGCTAAACTGGCCTTACATAAACCATACAGCTATACTGGCCTTACATAAACCATATAGCTAGACTGGCCTTACATAAACTATACAGCTAGACTCGCCTTACATAAATCATACAGCTAGACTGGCCTTACCTAAACCATACAGCTAGGCTGGCCTTACATAAACCATACAGCTATACTGCCCTTACATAAACCATACAGCTAGACTGATCTTACATAAAGCATACAGCTAGACTAGCCTTACAGAAATCATACAGCTAGACTCGCCTGACATAAACCATACAGCTAGACTGCCCTTACACAAACATACAGCTAGACTCGCCTTACATAAATCATACAGCTAGACTGGCCTTACCTTAACCATACAGCTAGACTCGCCTTACATAAACCATACAGCTAGACTCGCCTTACATAAACCATACAGCTAGACTCGCCTTACATAAATCATACAGCTAGACTCCCCTTACATCAACCATACAGCTAGACTGCCCTTACATAAATCATACAGCTAGACTCGCCTTACATAAACCATACAGCTAGACTGCCCTTACATAAACCATCCAGCTAGACTGGCCTTACCTAAACCATACAGCTAGATTGGCCTTACATAAACCATACAGCTAGACTGGCCTTACATAAACCATACAGCTAGACTCGCCTTACATAAACCATACAGCTAGACTGGCCTTACATAAACCATACAGCTAGACTCGCCTTACATAAACCATACAGCTAGACTGGCCTAACATAAACTATACAAAATAAAACAATTTGATGTAAAGTTGACTTGATGATTACAAAACATGAGATGGTTTTGCATCCAACCAGGAGCAAGTGATTGTAATTTTTATTCCAACAGATGGTTAAAACAACATGGGATCTTTTCCGAGAGTGAGAGATATATGCACCAGATGCAAGCAAACATTTTTGACAACTTTTAATTTATTTATTTATTTATCACTCCAATTGGACGATTATCAAAGGTACAGTAAGATTCAAATGTTTAAGGCAATACATTACAATACACCTAATAGTAGGTGGCTAAACTGTTGATGAAACATGGTTACTAATACTATACAGCCTGTTTCCTTTGAATAAATACATTCTTTTGCAACTCTTTAGCAGGAGCATATAACATAACTATTTATTTCATGTCAGTTTACATATGCAAAACCTAATTTGAAAATATCTTTAAAAATTTTTTTACCTCTAGTCTTAACCTTCTAAAGTGGCATGAATTCATACCCCAAATGAGATTTGGATCAATGAATTCATACCCCAAATGAGATTTAGATCAATGAATTCATACCCCCAAATGAGATTTGGATCAATGAATTCATACCCCCAAATGAGATTTGGATCAATGGATTCATACCCCCAAATGAGATTTGGATCAATGAATTCATACCCCCAAATGAGATTTGGATCAATGAATTCATACCCCAAATGAGATTTGGATCAATAAATTCACACCCCAAATGAGATTTGGATCAATGAATTCATACCCCAAATGAGATTTAGATCAATGAATTCATACCCCCAAATGAGATTTGGATCAATGAATTCATACCCCCAAATAAGATTTGGATCAATGAATTCATACCCCCAAATAAGATTTGGATCAATGAATTCATACCCCCAAATGAGATTTGGATCAATAAATTCATACCCCCAAATGAGATTTGGATCAATAAATTCACACCCCCAAATGAGATTTGGATCAATGAATTCATACCCCCAAATGAGATTTGGATCAATGAATTCATACCCCCAAATGAGATTTGGATCATTGAATTCATACCCCAAATGAAATTTGGATCAATGAATTCATACCCTCAAATGAGATTTGGATCAATGAATTCATACCCCCAAAGGAGATTTGGATCAATGAATTCATACCCCCAAATGAGATTTGGATCAATGAATTCATACCCCCAAATGAGATTTGGATCAATGAATTCATACCCCCAAATGAGATTTGGATCAATGAATTCATACCCCCAAATGAGATTTGGATCAATGGATTCATACCCCCAAATGAGATTTGGATCAATGAATTCATACCCCCAAATGAGATTTGGATCAATGAATTCATACCCCCAAATGAGATTTGGATCAATGAATTCATACCCCAAATGAGATTTGGATCATTGAATTTATCCCAAATGAGATTTGATCAATGAATTCATACCCCAAATGAGATTTGGATCAAAATTCATACCCCCAAAGGAGATTTGGATCAATGAATTCAACCCCAAATGAGATTTGGATCAATGAATTCATACCCCCAAATCAGATTTGGATCAATGAATTCATACCCCAAATGAGATTTGGATCAAATTTGGTGGTGACAAAGGAGGCAGCACCTTCAAACAGATGATTCAACAGATGATGCCAACCGGAGCATCCTAATGCTCCGCGAAGCACAATTGTGGTCTCTTTTCCCCCACCAAGGACACATCATTCACGATTGTGGTGTCTCTTTTCCCTGCCAAAGACACCTCATTCACGATTGTGGTGTCTCTTTTCCCTGCCAAACACACCTCATTCACAATTGTGGTGTCTCTTTTCCCTGCCAAGGACACCTCATTCACGATTGTGGTGTCTCTTTTCCCCCGCCAAGGACACATCATTCACGATTGTGGTGTCTCTTTTCCCCGCCAAAGACACCTCATTCACGATTGTGGTGTCTCTTTTCCCTGCCAAACACACCTCATTCACAATTGTGGTGTCTCTTTTCCCTGCCAAGGACACCTCATTCACGATTGTGGTCTCTCTTTTCCCCGCCAAGGACACCTCATTCACGATTGTGGTCTCTTTTCCCCACCAAGGACACATCATTCACGATTGTGGTGTCTCTTTTCCCCGCCAAGGACACCTCATTCACGATTGTGGTGTCTCTTTTCCCCGCCAAGGACACCTCATTCACGATTGTGGTGTCTCTTTTCCCTGCCAAGGACACCTCATTCATGATTTTGGTGTCTCTTTTCCCCGCCAAGGACACCTCATTCACGATTGTGGTGTCTCTTTTCCCTGCCAAGGACACCTCATTCACGATTGTGGTGTCTCTTTTCCCCGCCAAGGACACCTCATTCACGATTGTGGTGTCTCTTTTCCCTGCCAAGGACACCTCATTCACGATTGTGGTGTCTCTTTTCCCTGCCAAACACACCTCATTCACAATTGTGGTGTCTCTTTTCCCTGCCAAGGACACCTCATTCACGATTGTGGTGTCTCTTTTCCCCGCCAAGGACACATCATTCACGATTGTGGTGTCTCTTTTCCCGCCAAAGACACCTCATTCACGATTGTGGTGTCTCTTTCCCTGCCAAACACACCTCATTCACAATTGTGGTGTCTCTTTTCCTGCCAAGGACACCTCATTCACGATTGTGGTGTCTCTTTTCCCCGCCAAGGACACCTCATTCACGATTGTGGTCTCTTTTCCCCACCAAGGACACATCATTCACGATTGTGGTGTCTCTTTTCCCCGCCAAGGACACCTCATTCACGATTGTGGTGTCTCTTTTCCCCAAGGACACCTCATTCACGATTGTGGTGTCTCTTTTCCCCGCCAAGGACACATCATTCACGATTGTGGTGTCTCTTTTCCCCGCCAAGGACACCTCATTCACGATTGTGGTGTCTCTTTTCCCTGCCAAGGACACCTCATTCATGATTTTGGTGTCTCTTTTCCCCGCCAAGGACACCTCATTCACGATTGTGGTCTCTTTTCCCCACCAAGAACACATCATTCATGATTGTGGTGTCTCTTTTCCCCGCCAAGGACACCCCATTCACGATTGTGGTGTCTCTTTTCCCCGCCAAGGACACCTCATTCACGATTGTGGTGTCTCTTTTCCCCGCCAAGGACACATCATTCACGATTTTGGTGTCTCTTTTCCCCGCCAAGGACACCTCATTCATGATTGTGGTGTCTCTTTTCCCCGCCAAGGACACCCCATTCACGATTGTGGTGTCTCTTTTCCCCGCCAAGGACACCTCATTCACGATTGTGGTGTCTCTTTTCCCCGCCAAGGACACCTCATTCACGATTGTGGTGTCTCTTTTCCCCGCCAAGGACACCTCATTCACGATTGTGGTGTCTCTTTTCCCCGCCAAGGACACATCATTCACGATTGTGGTGTCTCTTTTCCCCGCCAAGGACACCTCATTCACGATTGTGGTGTCTCTTTTCCCTGCCAAGGACACCTCATTCATGATTTTGGTGTCTCTTTTCCCCGCCAAGGACACCTCATTCACGATTGTGGTCTCTTTTCCCCACCAAGAACACATCATTCATGATTGTGGTGTCTCTTTTCCCCGCCAAGGACACCCCATTCACGATTGTGGTGTCTCTTTTCCCCGCCAAGGACACCTCATTCACGATTGTGGTGTCTCTTTTCCCCGCCAAGGACACATCATTCACGATTGTGGTGTCTCTTTTCCCCGCCAAGGACACCTCATTCACGATTGTGGTGTCTCTTTTCCCCGCCAAGGACACATCATTCACGATTGTGGTGTCTCTTTTCCCCGCCAAGGACACCCCATTCACGATTGTGGTGTCTCTTTTCCCCGCCAAGGACACATCATTCACGATTGTGGTTTCTCTTTTCCCCGCCAAGGACACCCCATTCACGATTGTGGTCTCTTTTCCCCACCAAGGACACATCATTCACGATTGTGGTGTCTCTTTTCCCCGCCAAGGACACCTCATTCACGATTGTGGTCTCTTTTCCCCACCAAGGACACATCATTCACGATTGTGGTGTCTCTTTTCCCCGCCAAGGACACCCCATTCACGATTGTGGTGTCTCTTTTCCCCGCCAAGGACACCCCATTCACGATTGTGGTCTCTTTTCCCCACCAAGGACACCTCGTTCACGATTGTGGTGTCTCTTTTTCCCACCAAGGACACATCCTTCATGATTGTGGTGTCTCTTTTCCTGCCACACACCTCATTCACGATTGTGGTGTCTCTTTTCCCGCCAAGACACCTCATTCACGATTGTGGTGTCTCTTTTCCTGCCAAGGACACCTCATTCACGATTGTGGTGTCTCTTTTCCCTGCCAAGGACACCTCATTCACGATTGTGGTGTCTCTTTTCCCCGCCAAGGACACCTCATTCATGATTGTGGTGTCTCTTTTCCCCGCCAAGGACACCCCATTCACGATTGTGGTGTCTCTTTTCCCTGCCAAGGACACCTCATTCACGATTGTGGTGTCTCTTTTCCCTGCCAAAGACACCTCATTCACGATTGTGGTGTCTCTTTTCCCTGCCAAACACACCTCATTCACGATTGTGGTGTCTCTTTTCCCAGCCAAGAACATCTCATTCACGATTGTGGTGTATCTTTTTCCTGCCAAGGACACCTCATTCACGATAGTGGTGTCTCTTCTTCCTGCCAAGGACACCTCATTCACCATTGTGGTGTCTCTTTTTCCCGCCAAAGACACCTCATTCACGATTGTGGTGTCTCCTTTCCCGCCAAGGACACCTCATTCAATCTTAAGACTGCACTTTCAAGGCTCTAGCATTAGCTTGGTGATCTCCAGAAAGCTACACGGAGGTAAACATTTTTCTGCTTTTATACAATAATAATAATCATCTGTTCTTTAAGAGGAATCACACTTTCCATGTTTTTGGATTCAGAGATAATGAGTTTTTGTGTAGAACCTTGGGGAAACGTAGTAGTACAGTATATCTAAACTAAAATTAGATTATTTGAACCACAGAATTATCATTAATTGCTATGCATCACAATTTATATGCACCTCAAACTACCATCATTCATTGTTTTTCAGCACGGTACTGCTGTCTGTGGTGCACCTGCACGAAAACTCAAATGATGCTTCCACTGTCAGTAAGGGGTAGGTCGCCCAGCAGGTCCTTAGAACAGATGAGAGGTGATCTTCAGAAGTTCTGTGAAAGCGGTGGCAGGTCGCCCAGCAGGTCCTTAGAACAGATAAGAGGTGATCTTCAAAAGTTCTGTGAAAGCGGTGGCAGGTCGCCCAGCAGGTCCTTAGAACAGATAAGAGGTTATCTTCAGGAGTTCTGTGAAAGCGGCGGCAGGTCGCCCAGCAGGTCCTTAAAACAGATAAGAGGTAATCTTCAGAAGTTCTGTGAAAGCAATGGCAGGTCGCCCAGCAGGTCCTTAAAACAGATAAGAGGTGATCTGCAGAAGTTCTGTGAAAGTGGTGGCAGGTTGCCCAGCAGGTCCTTAGAACAGATAAGAGGTGATCTTCAGAAGTTCTGTAAAAGCAGTGGCAGGTCGCCCAGCAGGTCCTTAAAACAGATAAGAGGTGATCTGCAGAAGTTCTGTGAAAGTGGTGGCAGGTCGCTCAGCAGGTCCTTAAAACAGATGAGAGGTGATCTTCAGACTTTCTGTAAAAGCGGTGGCAGGTCGCCCAGCAGGTCCTTAGAACAGATAAGAGGTGATCTTCAGACGTTCTGTAAAAGCGGTGGCAGGTCGCCCAGCAGGTCCTTAGAACAGATGAGAGGTGATCTTCAGAAGTTCTGTGAAAGCGGTGGCAGGTTGCCCAGCAGGTCCTTAGAACAGATGAGAGGTGATCTGCAGAAGTTCTGTGAAAGCAATGGCAGGTTGCCCAGCAGGTCCTTAGAACAGATGAGAGGTGATCTTCAGACTTCTGTGAAAGCGGTGGCAGGTTGCCCAGCAGGTCCTTAGAACAGATGAGAGGTGATCTTCAGACTTTCTGTAAAAGCGGTGACAGGTCGCCCAGCAGGTCCTTAGAACAGATGAGAGGTGATCTGCAGAAGTTCTGTTAAAGCAATGGCAGGTCTCCCAGCAGGTCCTTAGAACAGATGAGAGGTAATCTTCAGACTTTCTGTGAAAGCGGTGGCAGGTTGCCCAGCAGGTCCTTAGAACAGATGAGAGGTGATCTTCAGACTTTCTGTAAAAGCGGTGACAGGTCGCCCAGCAGGTCCTTAAAACAGATGAGAGGTGATCTGCAGAAGTTCTGTTAAAGCAATGGCAGGTCGCCCAGCAGGTCCTTAGAACAGATAAGAGGTGATCTGCAGAAGTTCTGTGAAAGCAATGGCAGGTTGCCCAGCAGGTCCTTAGAACAGATGAGAGGTGATCTTCAGACTTTCTGTAAAAGCGGTGGCAGGTCGCCCAGCAGGTCCTTAGAACAGATGAGAGGTAATCTTCAGACTTTCTGTGAAAGCGGTGGCAGGTTGCCCAGCAGGTCCTTAGAACACATGAGAGGTGATCTTCAGAAGTTCTGTGAAAGCAATGGCAGGTTGCCCAGCAGGTCCTTAGAACAGATGAGAGGTGATCTTCAGACTTTCTGTAAAAGCGGTGGCAGGTCGCCCAGCAAGTCCTTAGAACAGATGAGAGGTGATCTGCAGAAGTTCTGTAAAAGCGGTGGCAGGTCGTCCAGCAGGTCCTTAAAACAGATGAGAGGTGATCTGCAGAAGTTCTGTGAAAGCGGTGGCAGGTCGCCCAGCAAGTCCTTAGAACAGATGAGAGGTGATCTTCAGAAGTTCTGTGAAAGCGGTGGCAGGTCATCCAGCAGGTCCTTAGAGCAGATGAGAGGTGATCTTCAGAAGTTCTGCGAAAGCGGTGGCAGCCATTTTACAGTAAAAGAATTCAACAACATCATCGATAGTCCTGTATTTAATATTCCCTTAAATGAGGTAAATATATAAATAGATGCAAATTTGATATAAAGTAGATCAAGTTACACTTCAACAATTTCAAGACTAAAAATATAAAGTAAAATATGATTGTCCTAATAGGTTGGAGTACAGTTAGGAATTAGGAAAAAATAATGTTATTTACAATGTATGAGAGCTTGAAAGTGCTTCCCAGAAACAGCCAACAATTAAACAATAACTTCAGTCTCACAAACAACTGATTGATCATTCAGAAATCTAGACCCATCTTTTGTACCATTTAAAACTTGGAAGTAAACTTTTGTTGCCCACAAATGTGGCATACATATACTTACAAATACATGTTTACTATACATTTGTTTCTTTCTAACCTCTTTAAACTCCCATATCCTGTAGGTTTTGGGATAACATTTTATCTAACGAAAATGATTTGTCTTAAATGGCAATATAATTTAATACCTTTAAAATTTTCTTTTAGGTGTGCATACCAAGCTTGCACATTAGCCTCCGTTTGTTTCTGAAACATTTTAATGCCTTTGAAGGGGCATGCCATCAAATTGACCAAATAATAGCCGAGCAGCTTCCAGGAACTCTAGAGGACATCACAAACCCTGAAAGACAGGGAGGCTGCACAGAGATGTGGGGACCAGGCTCAAGAGTTAGTCAAAAGGGCATCTTTGTTGATCAACCATCTAGCTCTACTGAAGCCAACATCAAAGTCTACAAAGATGCCATATCTAGCCATCTAAAAGAATGAGATGAGCTAGTGAGTAAAACTCATCTTTTACAATATCACTAATTTCAGATGGTTAAAGTAGATGGAATCACTTATCTTTAAATATGCCCCCTCACCCCCATCTCCAGTTTAAAAGTGTGCGGATATACTGGTAACCAGTTCTTGCAACTTTGACAGTAATTAGGGGGCACTTTTTATTTTCAAAATGGGCACTTTTGTTGGAAAAGTGGGAGGGCACACGCCCCGTGCCCTCGATTCCTACACCTATAGGGATATAATATTATGTAAATGACTTGACAAGTGCACCCTAAAAGGTTGCGCCCCCACTTTTTAAAAGCATCCTATACCCCTATAAATTTGAATCATATCTTTGATTTCATTTCAGCTACTGCAAGCTTAAACACTTAGCTCTTCAAAGTTTCCAATCGGTCAAGGACCAATAACCAAAGCTATAGATGAAACTCTCAAGTCGATTCATGTTACACGGCAAACTTATCATGGCAAGAGCTTTGTTGGTACATCATCAATGCTGCAAGGTATTGTGGAGCTATCTTTAATTGGAGGTTTTGCTAACACTTCACCCAACCCCAGTTAACATATTATATTTGATTATATAACAATATCAGACCTTAATATCTGCAATATTTTCTGTCTACATTTCTTAAACATTACTTAGAAGAAATGTATAGTAGAACAATTCCTTGTTTCTATCAAAACATAAAGAAATACATAAAGGAATACATAAAGGAATACATAAAAGAATACATAAAGGAATACATAAAGGAATACATAACGGAATACATAAAGGAATACATAAAGGGATACATAAAGGAATACATAAAGGAATACACAAAGGAATACATAAAGGAAAACATAAAGGAATACATAAAGGAATACATAAAGGAATTCATAAAGGAATACTAGACCAAAAAGTGAGGGCGCTCGGTTTTGCAAATTATGCAGATATATTATCCACAACAGAGCGATAAACTTCATACATCCATAGCCCACAGGCGATGTGAGGGCAAAGGTTACTTGGATATTCATATTAACCAAAAACTTGCTTACCATTGAGTGCTAGATAAGCACACCCTCACTTTCAATAGTTACATTGCTTTTAAATTTCTCATTTCTACTGCTCCTATTCTCTCTTCAAAGAAAAACATTTGAGCTACTGATGAGATCTGTGGTCGAGAAGACACAACACTGATGAACGCTGTGGTCCAGAAGACACAACAAATATGCCCACAACTCCTAGCTGAGGTATAAAAAAACACCACCAAGTACAGCACTTTATTCCGACTTTTTGCTGCTTGCCACAATACATACAATGTGGCTGGTGCCCTTAGTGATTTGAAAATCTCCGCTCTAGGTATGTTCAAAACAGATTGCATCTAAAATAGACCCACTACGAGTTACTTTTTTGCAGGAGAATTTCTTAAAAATGGGTTTCTGTGTTTTAATGACGATTATCTCTTGATGAAAAACTCTTTTTGTATGAATTGATCCAATTTGCCCTAGAAATAGGCATCAACTTACCTTCCATTACATTAATAATACCTCATTACTTACAAATCTCTTCCCATAATCACTTTTATAAAGTATCTATAAAATGTATTTTTGACATACTGTACACAGCACCCCTTCCCTTCTTTTGAATCATAAGTTTATATCAGCTTCCGCAACCTCCTAATTTACTTTCTTTCGTATTTTACCTTATAAATAGAAATGACGATCACAAGTTACTTGGGAGTACTTCAGATCTAACTTCCCGAACGAAACAGTTCTGCCAAAGATGCACATGCTGGAAGAACATGTCATTCCTTCCATCAAAGAATGGCATGTTGGCTTGGAATTTCTCGGAGAGCAGGGAGGGGAGTCAGTCCATGCTCGACTCAACACCATCAGGAGTGACATCAGGAGCCTGAAGGATGACCTTGAATTATGGAAATCCATCATCTCCACGCACTGGGTCCAGACCAGACCTGGGGCAAAATAATGTGAAATTAAAATTACTTTGAAAGGTATATGAACAGGTAAAGATTTTTTCCCCTGAAATGAAACATTCAAATCTGAGCAGAACATTCTTAATAGGCACAATAGCACTATCTGTAGGCCTACTAAACTTTTAGCTTATAAGAAATTCAGGTTTGTACATTTTCTAAACATGTCAAAAGTGATTTTGTATGAACAGGAATACAGCAAAATTAATTCATAATTCACTCCCATTTTAAAGTGACAATTATTGCCTGATTTCTGCTAAATAGGTATCTTAGTTTTACAATGTTGAAAAACAACCGATTTGGGGGCCCTTTTTGCTGTTTGCATGAGTTTTGTATTTTAATCTATCTCATCTAGATGAAGTTTGTTCTTACCTGTTCCTTTACATTGTACTTTGAAAACTTGTTCAATTAATCAGGCCCCTGGCAGGAGTGTTCCACCCTGCACCTCCCTGAGACCCCTGGCAGGAGTCTTCCACCCTGCACCTCCCTGAGACCCCTGGCAGGAGTCTTCCACCCTGCACCTCCCTGAGACCCCTGGCAGGAGTCTTCCACCCTGCACCTCCCTGAGACCCCTGGCAGGAGTCTTCCACCCTGCACCTCCCTGACCCATTTAACTCAGGCCCCTGGCAGGAGTCTTCCACCCTGCACCTCCCTGACCCATTTAAGTAAGTAACAGACCCCTGGCAGGAGTGTTCCACCCTGCACCTCCCTGACCCTTTTAACTCAGGCCCCTGGCAGGAGTGTTCCACCCTGCACCTCCCTGAGACCCCTGGCAGGAGTGTTCCACCCTGCACCTCCCTGAGACCCCTGGCAGAAGTGTTCCACCCTGCACCTCCCTGAAACCCCTGGCAGGAGTGTTCCACCCTGCACATCCCTGAGACCCCTGGCAGGAGTGTTCCACCCTGCACCTCCCTGACCCTTTTAAGTAAGTACTTAAAGGAGCACTAGACCTGAAAAGTCTGAATTTATAAATAGGCATATTTGAAAATGAATATCATTTATTTGTGCTCAATTAAGGGAACTATATAAAAATGCGTATCCCTCACTCATTGTTGACATTGGAATTGTGTCTTAATTATCAGTAAATGGCAGCAATAAAAAACACAGCTGTCATCAGTACAACAGTAGGCTACTCCTACCAGGGAGTAAATAACTATGACCGCCAAATGAAAGCACCCCCCTCCTTTCCCCAGCCTAGTGCACCTCACTTAGTTTTAAATTATTTTTAAAAGCTTCTCAAAAATGTATGAATGATAAGACTTAAATTAATATATCAAAAGAGTAATTCACAGCAAACAGAAAAGAACTGAAAATAAAACAAAACTCCAAAAAAATTAACGACTAAAAATTAAATAATACTAACGTTAGTAATACTAGTCAAGATTTACACATATCCGACCTACGCTGCAATTGAACAATAACCAAATATCAGCATTTATTTAAATAAAAGTCATTGTCAATCTTCAAACTTAGCCATAGTTTGAGATGTAGCCATAGTATGCCCCATAATTTACATGTTGGGGGCCTGTGACAGTGTGACACTGACAGTAACTTTTTGTTAGGGCCTTGCCTTCACTTTAAGTCTTGTGAAGAACTTCTGTACTGTTCATAATCAACCTCATGTAACTGTTAGGCCTACTTTCATTCAAGTTGTATCATACAAGTAGAATAATGATATGTGTTATTTCACTTGTATGGTAATGATAACGTTAGGCCTATCATATGATTTGTCAAATTATAATGGCAGGCAACCCTAACTTTTAATCGAAGTTTACCGTACCTGTTTCACTTTTAGGTCGTTGTATCACGTGTGGCCTAGGATAGGCTTAATCCGAAAACAAAATTGAGTTTCACTTTTACATAACTTACCAAAATATTTGTGTCTCTTTTTTCCTGTAATTTATGATGGAAACATCACATTGAAAGGCATGACTGTTTCTTCTACAGCTGGATTTCTTCAAAGTGTTCATGTTTTAGCTACGAACAACAATTTTCGGCAGTTCCTTGTGTCAATAGTCTCATTTTTTTGTCAGTCTGAATACGTTTCGGGCAACACATATTCAAGAAAAAGGGCATTATTCCAAGTGCAAAGCAAAAAATTGTGCTTATTTATAGTCGTTTTTCTATTTTTTCTCCCTTTAGCTGATTTAAACATTGCATATTCATAAAGTATGACATTTTACTAGCTACATTTAATCTATCTTAACTGTCACAAAATCCCGGTTTTAATATAAAGACGTCAAACTTCGTGCGATGTAGAAATCTTGGAAAAAACAGAAAACGGATGCAAGGATTACATCAATAAATATATGGAGTGAATGCTATAAAATGAATTAGTTTTGGCATAGAAAAATAGCCCAATGTGTTTTTCCTTTGATTCATATCAATTTATTTTGATATGACATCACATCTATCGCCTACGGGTCCACAAAGAAGGTGGTGGCCTAATGTGAACCACATGTTGAGATACTTATGAATATTCATTTCCCTTTAAACCTCACGCATGTGCATAAAATAAATGGTGCACCATTACATACATGGGAAGACATATTTATTTTTAATTCAAAAAAAAAACTGCGCATTTTGGCCAGACGCAACTATCAACTGAGACATTACTGTAGCAGCAGTTGGTCAATTGAATCATGATATTATTTGTAACTTGTTTTGAACATAATATTTTTCGCAGAACACAATTTACGAGCAATAACAATTTTTTTTTATTCTGATTACTTGACCTTCACAATCCCATCCTGTTGCCAAAATAGGATTAATGTAACGGTGTATCATTCTTTGTTCAGTTGGAGCATGGAGCTATTATTAGCTTCATGATTGGAGAAACTTTTCAATAAGGTTACCAGTGATATCCTGCACAATATCGCGAGGCATTGTTCCTATTGTTATGCAGGAATGTGTGTTGGTACCAATGGCTTCACTGAACCATGTTTTATGGGTGCTTTTAATCTGTCATGAATTTAAAAATACCAGTTTTGCAGGTTTTGGTGGCATGCCGCACACCAAAAGTTGGCGCGCCACCCTAAATAAGCATATTTGAATACTTCACTTGTGTACCCGTACAGTTAATTTATGCATATACTAATTGCTATGCTTACTGTAAACCAAATTGCGATTAGATTCAACATACTCTTTCTTTGTTAATATTCATGTAATATAATCAATTGCTTTACTCGAGGTGTTTTATATAAATATATATGCATCATTTCTGTACATATACATTTATGTTATAATTATTGTAAATCAACTTGCTACTCTGTACATGTTTCACTTCACTGAAAGAAAATAAATGAGATGGAAAAAATATATTATTATCATTATTATTATTATCATTATTATCATCTTTTTATTTATCAATATTATTATCATCATTAACGTTATTTATTATTAATATGATTATTATTATTATCATTATCATCTTTATCACTATCATTATTTATTTATGATTATGATTTGTATTACTATTATTATTGTCATTATTATTTATTATTATTATCGTCATTATTTATTCATTATCGTTCTTTTATTATTATTATCGTATCATTATTAGTATTATTACTATTATTATCATTATTATTATTAGTAGTAGTAGTAGTAGTATTATTATCATTATTATTATTATTATTATTATTATTATTATTAGTAGTAGTAGTAGTAGTATTATTATCATTATTATTATTATTATTATTATTATTATTTTTTTATTACTATTATCATTATTACTATTATTATTATTATTATTATTATTATTATTATTATTATTATTATTATTATCATTATTATTATTATTATTTTTATTATTATTATCATTATTATTATTTTTATTATTATTATCATTATTATTATTATTATTATTATTATTATTATTATTATTATTATTATTATTATTATTACTATTATTATTATTATTATTATTATTATTATTATTATTATTATTATCATTTTTATTATTATTATCATCATTATCACTATTTATTTCTTCTTCTTCCACTTCCTCTTCTTCTTCCACATATTTTCAGTGCCTACTTCATACCAGGCCTGCTCACAAGCACTTTACAATAAAAACCTAGCAGGAAAATCAAACCAGAACCAAAAGATTTGTGGTTCCACTGCTTTTTCATAGGCTGATTGATTTGCAACATTTGTATTACCTGTCATGTAATTGCATATCAAAAGATATTTGTTCCATATTATTCATAAGCCACATCCACCATGCAGATCAATAAAAATGTTGACAACATTAGCATTTGCACAATAATCAACATCATCAAAGCAAGTATGATGCCAAAACGATTGCTCATCCTATTATCCTATTTCAATAATTTGTCAGCAAGCACCACCCACTCATTGGCATTCATGACCTCACTACCACAGCATTACAACATACTACAGACCATGACCCATCTGTATACCACATATGGCATAAATCTGATATATTGTTTATGGTGTTTTCAGCATAGCACTTTCACGTTAAGCCACGCCTACCATGCATATTAATGACACCTTGATAACATAAGCATGCACACAAGTAACAAAATCATCATGCCCAATATGACACAGAACGGACATACAGTTGCTCATTTATCACTTTAAGCCCCACCCACTTATTAATATGCAGGAAATCACAAACATTTAATATGTATGAAACTACAAACATTAGGCCATATCTGCAGACAATGGGCTATCTGTGTATAATATAATACAGATTACTGTTCTTGAAATGTTACAAGCTCTTTTCAGCAAAATCATATTAAGCCCTGTCCACTATGTATATTAGAATAAGACAGAGCTCATGAAAGTTAACAGCAAATGTGCAAATAAAGTTTATATCAATGGCCAGTGGCTGAATGAAGTAGACGGGTTCAAATGCCTGGGTGCAGCAGTGGGCTTACAGAGTGGTGGCGGGGGGAGGGAGGTCCGAGACAGAGTCTCTGGGGCAAGAGTAGCATTTGTAGAGTTAGATGGGTGGGATATGGAGCTCAGGCACGTTCTCAATGTGTGCGGAAATGTGGCTGTATGGCTCTCTTGTTGGGTCTGTGCTCTTGTGTGGTTGCGGGACATGGAGAGTTGAGTTGATGTGGCAGATGGTAAAGGGCTGGATATATTTGTGTTCAAATGCTGCAAGAGAATTTTGAAGATCAGGTGGCCAATTGTAATATCTAAGAATGAAATACTGAGATTCCCTGAACATGGCGGGATCAGCACTGAGGTAGAGGGAGGGGTTGGAGGTGGATTGGTCATGTGGTGCGTGTGGGCACTGTTGGGCGTTGTGTGATGGCTGTGGCGTGGAGGCCGGGGAGAGGTTACAGGTGACGAAGTCCACTGGAGAGAGTGCACTGCAGCCTTATGGGCCAGGAGGCCTGAAGAAACTAGGTGAGGTGACTATGTATATTAATGAAATTCAACGTTTTTACATCAAGAACATGTACACACCAGCTAACATCATAATTATACCAAAATGAGACAAAACAGACAGACATGTGGTTGTTAAAAAATTAACATTTCAAGATTTTCACTTTAAGCCCCGCCTATTCATCAATATGCAAGACATCGTCATCAAAAACAATAGGGCACATCTACCGACCACGGGCTATTTGTGTACCACATATGACATTACTCCAGCTTATTATTCTTGAAATACCGAGTTTACAAGCACTTTTTAGCAAAATCATATTAAGCCCTGCCCACTATGCATAATAATGATATTCAATATTTTTACATCATGAATATTTATACACCAGCTAACATCATAATTATACCAAACATGAAACAAAACAGACATGTGGTTGTTAAAAAATGAACATTTTAAGATTTTCACTTTAAACCCCACCTACTAATTAATATGCATGACATCATAATCCTAAACATTAGGGCACATCTACAGACCATGGGCTATCTGTGTACCACATATGACATGAATCTAGTTTACCGTTCTTGAGATACCGTGTTTACAAGTTCTTTTTAGCAAAATCATATTAAGCCCCACCCACTATGTATATTAATGAAATTCAGCATCTTTACATCGTGGGCATGTACACACCAGCTAACATCATAATTAGGCCAAGTATAAAACAAAACAGACATGTGGTTGTTAAAATATGAACAGTTCAAGATGTGTACATTAAGCCCTGCCTACTCATTAATATGCATGACATCACCATCAAAAACAATAAGGCACATATACAGACCATGGGTTAGCTATGTGCCACATATAACATGAATCCAGTGTACCGTTCTTGAGATATCATGTTGACGAACTGGCCGTCATACACACACACAAACACACATGCCATCATGACCGCATAGGTTCCTGATGTTATCACATTGGAACCAAAAACACTACTGTGTCAAGAGGATTTAAAAACAATGAACTTCTTCCACACAAAAAATGGGAGTATTATTCAACTGGTGCTTTTATTAATTTGCCTATTTTGCTGAATAATTCAGCTTGAAAATTTTAAAAATTTGTAGAATTAAAAATGTTGATAATTGCTTTCCATGTTTCAACATTTCCTAGTGAAATATTTTGACAACATTGAAAGTGATAAGAGGGGGGGGGGAGGAGGGTACCAAATATAGCTGTACAAACAAATGTTGAAATAACATGCATACTTTCCAGTGTCCCAACAGTTTTGTCCAAGATTGTCTGAGAAATGTCATATAGTACAAATATCGTAAATGTCAATGGAATAATAGTTTCATGTAGGAAAGTCATGGAATTTGTCGAAAAAACAGACATTCAATTGTATTAAGAATTCAGGACAATACAATAAAAGGCATTAGCTTCTTTTGGACCAGGCTATCTTAAGTAAATAGGAAATATGTGCTTTTTACTTTATTTCAGCAAGAAAAAAGAAAAACAAAGCTTGTATTTGCCACCCATTTTTTCGGAATATCTGAGTGCTTTATTCTTTACAACTGCATTGTTGTGCACATTTTGGATTACAGGTGAAATAATGGCAGTTAGGGGGTTGGGGATGTAGGGGGGAGGGGTGGTGCAAAGGGGAGAAGTGGATGAGATGAGACATGAGCTTCCAGAAATACGTCACAATGTTTGCTCTTTCTTTCTGAACTTACAGAGCTTTTTTACTATCTAAGATCCCAAACAGCCCAAGACCTACTGAGACAAATTGTCTCTGAATTAGGGAAACGTTCCTCCTTCCTGCAGCAATCTGGCCCTCTGTTGGCAAATTAACCCTAACACACTAAGAGAAACCTCATGCAATCAATCTCACCAACAAATTTTCTGGACCAATTCTTTTAACTTTTCATGGTCTGATCCTTTGGGCAAGACAGCAGCGCTCATTCCGCCTGTGGCCGTACAGCCCCTCTTGTGGCACGTCTTGACGGTAAGATTGAGGTAGTTCTTTAAGAAATGTCTGTCCATATTCACATACTTGTTTCTATCAGGAAGCACAAAGTCTGGACGGTGACCTGATATGAGGAGCAGAAAATATCAATTATGTGAATGGGATGTAAGATGTTATTGGATGTTTTTTTGTTTTCTGTTAAAAAATGAATTTTTTAGAGTAAATGGGCAGATAATATATTATTCAAAATGAAGCAGATTGCTGAAAATATCATACAATCCTAGGCCTGGCACGGTAGTATATGTGCACACAGTGAGTGCAACATGGGTATGATACAAGATAAACAGTAGGTTTGATTCGTTAACCAATAAATCATCGGTAAGGGTCCGCGTCATAAAGGCTTTCTGCGACCGTCACTGGAACTGACAGGTCCTCGTCATAAAGGCTTTCTGCGACCGTCACTGGAACTGACAGACGAACCCCAATCCAAAAATGGCACAGAGTTGCCTATTGAATCGATGTTAGCACAAGATACCAGCTTCCACCCATGCACTCTTAGTTTGCACTGTATATTGTATGTGAGGTTTCTGTGTTTATCTTGATATGAATGGGGATTAACTCCATGAAAGTTCAACAAAAGATAAATCTCCTTTGTTTGCCCCTCGTTTGTTGTTAAAATTATCAATTTTGTTTTGACTTCAACTTCCTAAAGTGAAAGGTGGCATGTATAGTACAGGCTATGCTACAAGTTCACTATGCTGGTTCTCTGTTACAGTGAACAGCAGCTCTTGCACCAAATCATTCAATGCATCACAAATAAACATACTGCTCATTATGTCTTCACTCTTCTTCTTAATTCTAACAGATAAATCATCGCTTTAATTGTTAATACATTTAAATAGGGTATCCTTTTTTCACGGAGCATGTTAATACATTTTGTGTTTTCATACCAAAGATTAATTGGAAAAATAAATTAGGTCCTAGTTTGTGTTGTGTGTTTTCTTTCCACAAAGTTTAAGCCTATTTTAGTTCAACCAAAAAAAATCTTGAATTGTGAATTTATCAGACCCTGAAAAATAAAACGTTTGTTACTAGTTTACATCATAGGCCTTTAGGGCCATATTAAACTTCACAAGGAGTGGCGAAATGAAGCTCCCATTTTTCATTACCATAGCCCAGGCTTATATTGAAATACTTAAACCGGCATATACTGACCCAGAGCAGCGAAAGGAGGGGAAGGGGGGGTTTTTTAAATATTCATATGCTCCCAGAATATTTCAATAAAAATTATCTCATGTTATCTTCCTTTTCTCCTGTAGGCCTAGGCCTATGTCCAAGATATCTTTGGGAAAGGGTGACCCTCCCAGTGGCGGTACAAAAGCGCCAATCAGTTCACAAAATAGACTTTCCCCCACTCCCCCGAAAATGTTGCAAGGTCAAAACTTTTGTCTGATATATTTGCCCATGAGAAAAAGCTACCCCTCTCTTTTCCTAGCATCAAAATCCAGGCGCCACTTCTGCAAGGGTTGTGGACAAAGTATAAGAAGGCTATATACAAATAAACAATGTGGTAGCAAATTTATCAAATCAAATTTGCTTACTGAAACCAGGGGGCAAAACCATGAAATACAATAAGATACAAAAATTTATAACAAAATAAACATATGGAAAAAAGTGGGGGTACATCCCTTCCCCCCCCCCCCCCTGCCCCCTCCTTCCCCTACCCTTTCCTTCCTCTTCATATTGCATTCCGGTATAATCTCATCTAAGTTCCGTAACTTTATTGAGGAAAATTCCTTCCCCGAATCTGACATCTACAGTCCCCTTTTATAAACATCTTTCTTTTGGATATCATTTTCTGTGGAGATACAATTTTCCACAGTAATACGCATACACTGGGATGTAAATGAAATGCTCCGAGCAACTCTCCCAATGCAACTAATCCAAGCACCCTGAAAATGTGCGAAGAGGTCTAAAATATCCATACGCTTTCTGCAAATAAAGGCGTGTACAGGTAATCTCAAAGTCTTTTTTTATGATTGTTTTCTTTGTTTTAATATACCTCCCATGTCAATAAACAAAGGTGATAAAAAATGTTTACTGGTTGGAGATAAAATTATTGATTTGATGCTGAATTGTTGGTGATTGTGGGCAATCTAAGCAGATTGATTTATTACCGAGTAATGTTATACAAACGCATCACGAAACGTGGCAACACCACGAGGTAATCAATCGCGAGCAGTGACCTAGATTCCGCAATAGGAGACGTGCTCTCCGCTTGAAGTGAAACAATATTCTTGTGTCAAGTGATATTCCTTGCATAATACACATTGGGGGGAAGGGGGGTCGGACCCATGGCTGGTTTTTAGGAAGATCAGGGGCTGAGCCCCCTAGTTAAAAATTGACCTGAATTGCCCCACCCCCTCCCTTCCTCAAAGAAAGATAAAATCTCTTTCAAATCAATTCACTGTGAATTTCTTTTATTTGAAATTTGTAAAATAACCAAAATGAAATATCACAAAGGTAATGCTACTCATTCCGGTTGTGACTGACACAATATTCTTATAAATCAATCAATTGATTGCAAACTAATTGTAAGAGCTTCATAGCTATTGGTAGGAATCTCCAATTACTGTTCTGTTTGCATCACCAAAATTTACTGAGGCACGTTGTGCTTTGGCCCTCTCTTTGTGAGCCCCCTTGTTAATTTTGTATATTAAAATCAGCCCTGTCCGGACCCCCATTCTCCCCATGGCTACGCCAATGTGGTCAGACAAACATAATTACATACGGGCTTAATACAAGTTTTTAACTTACTCTCAAGTTTTATAACTTGTAGCCCTACCGGGGCAATTTTTTTTTTTAATGCTGAGTTTGTTTATTTCTATAATATAGTTATTTCTAGGTTGGAAAATTTTGTCAAACTTAATGTACCATACAGATTTATAAAATGACCATCTTTATAAATTCCAACCAAATCCAAGCCCTTAATGGGATGTCAAATGAAAAAAATTGCATATTCCTTCTTGGGGCTTCGTCCCAGGGCCCCCAACATCCAGGAAGGAGTTTTGAATACTTTATTTTGCTTGCATAAAATTCATTTTTGCCCAAATCTAAGCTAAATGTGATCGAATTAACTGTCTATATTAATTCTGCCATTTTGGCAAAAATAACATTTTACATCCAGTCAGTTTTCGGAAAAATTCACATTATGAACACCCCATGCATATACAAAGTCCACGGTGATTCTTCATTGGAACAACACCTTTGAGAGTGAAAACAAAATATAAGACATTGCATTCTTTCTACTCCCTGACAACCCCACCCCCTTACCCTCACTCCTCTCCTTGATTGAGAATTTCCAGGAGTCACAAGTTTTGCCCCATCTCCCATTATCTAAATCAGATCTTCGTCCCTGAGAACTTTTTTTAAACTGACATGCAGAAGAAAATAATCTTCTCAAAACATATATTGCAGGCAGCTGTTGGTGGAATATATTAAAGCCGCAAAACAAAGGGAGCTTCATGATCTTGATTGTCTGAGTGAATGAAATCTTATCAATTTGGTTCCATTATGAAAAACACACATTAAAAAACAAATTGAAATTCAATACAACATGCATGGTAGGATAATTATGTTGAAAAAAAAATTTTTTTTTTTTTTTTTTTTTAAACAAACAGATTTCTGCTTAAAAATTTAAAAAAATTAAATAAAGGAACAGAACTGAAAATAATTCAAAAAAATCAAATTTGAAAAATTCAAACATCCGAAAATTTGCTAAACAGGAAAGTCCAACAAAACAAAAAAATCCTTCGATCCTTGATTTTTTAAAGTTAAAGATTGAAATAAATAAATTAAGAAACAAACTACAGGAATTCAATAATCGATTATTCAGTAAATTAAAAAATTTTAGACATAAAAATTTAATATAAAGGGAAAAAATTTAAAAAAATTAAATAAAGGAACAGAACTGAAAATAATTCAAAAAACAATCAAATTTGAAAAATTCAAACATCCGAAAATTTGCTAAACAGGAAAGTCCAACAAAACAAAAAAAATCCTTCGATCCTTGATTTTTTTAAAGTTAAAGATTGAAATAAATAAATTAAGAAACAAACTACAGAAATTCAATAATCAATTCTTCAGTAAATTAAAAATTTAAAACATAAAAATTTAATATAAAGGGGAGGGGCCGAAGTAAAAATCAAACTAAGTATATAGACTAAAAGGCTGAAGCCTCCAACCAAACATTGATTTTTGACTTTCACATTTTTTTTTTTTTGTATATAGATTTGACAGTGTATTGAAGGGGGGAGGGGGAACAGATGAAACTTAAACGGTAACTACCATCATGGTTTACATGCCCATACAAATTGACACCCATATCATATGACCCAGCCAATTATAAAAAATGGCATCTCACACTAAGTCCTACATAGAAAAACCTTTCCATCTCTTGTCCCACATGGCATTCCACCACATCTCCTACATGGCATTCCACCATATGTCCCATGTGATATCCCCATCTCTATGCCCACATGGCATCCCACCCTATGTCCCACATGGATCGCATCCCATGTCCCAAATGGTATCCAACCCCATGTCCCACATGACATGCATCCCATCCCTTCTCCAAGATGGCATTCCACCCTATGTCCCGCATGACATTTTACCATATATCCTACATGGCATTCCACTGTTCCACATGACATTCCACACTGTTCCACATGGCATCCCACCTCATGTCCCACATGCCATCCCATCCCTTGTCCCACATGGCATCCCACCATATCTCCTACATGGCATTCCACCATATGTTCCACGTGACATTCCACCATCTGTCCCACATGGTATCCCATTATATGTCCACATGGCATCCAACCCTATGTCCCACATATATCCCATCCCATGTCCCAAATGGCATCCCACCCCATGTCCCACATGAAATCCATCCCATCCCTTGTCCGGCATGGCATTCCACCCTATGTCCCGCATGGCATTCCACCATATATCCTATATGGCATTCCACACTGTTCCACATGGCATCCCACCCCAAGCCCCACATGGCATCCCATCATATATCCTACATGGCATTCCACACTGTTCCACAAGGCATCCCACCGCAAGCCCCACATGGCATCCCACCCCATGTCCCAAATGGCATCCCACCCCATGTCCCACATGACATCCCATAGGCTCCATAAGAAGTCTCAACCTAGCTATCACAGTTCCTGATTGAGCATACTATGTATGAAAGTGTCAGTTCATATAACAACTTATATAGAAATGACCTGTTGAATAAGAAAACTAGAACAGTAAATACCGTCATGGTTCGCATGCCCATGCAAATTGACACCCATATCATATGACCCGGCCAATTAAAAAAATGGCATCTCACACTAAGTCCCACATGGCATCCCATGTCCCATATGGCACCCCACCCCATGTCCCACATGACATCCCATCCCATATCCCACATGGCATCCCAACCCATGTCCCACATGACATCCCATCCCATCCCTTGTCCCAAGTGGCATTCCATCATATGTCCCACAGGGCATCCCATCCTATGACCCACATAGCTTTCCACCCTATGTCCCACATGGATCACATCCCATGTCCAAAATGACATCCCAATGCCTTGTCCCACATGGCATTCTACCATATCTCCCACATGGCATTCTACCATACAGTGTCTAACATGGCATTCTACCATATGTCCCACATGGCATTCCATCATATGTTCCACATGGCATTCCATCATATGTTCCACATGGCATCCCATGCTATGACCCACATGGATCCCATCCTACATGTATGTCCCACATTAATCCAACCATATGTACCACATGACATTCCTCCCTATGTCCCACATGGCATCCCTCCCTGTGTCCTGCATCAGTGGCTTCCCACCTGATATCCCACCATATGTTCCACATGGTATCCCCCCAATGACAACCTACTTTATATCCCACATGGCATTACATCCAATGTCCCCCTACCCTATGTCACACATAGCCTCCTACGCTATGTCACACATGGCATCCTACCTTATATCACACATGGCATCCCAACATATGTCACACTCTGTGTTACTCGTGGCATCCCACCATGTCCCACATGGCATTCTACCTTCTTCCACATAACATCCCACCCCATGTCCCACATGGCATCCCACCCCATGTCCCACATGACATCCCATAGGCTCCATGAGAAGTCCCATCCTAGCTATCAGTTCCTGATTGAGCATACTATGTATAAAAGTGTCAGTTCATATTATAACTTATATGCAAATGACTTGTTGAAATGGGGTGGGACCCCATGTCCCACATGACATCCCATGTCCCACATGCATTCCATCCCATGGCATTCCACCCTATGTCCTGCATGGCATTCCACTATATATCCTACATGGCATTCCACCCTGTTCCACATGGCATCCCACCCCATGTCCCACATGGCATCCCATCCTTTGTCCCACATGACGTCCCATAGGCTCCATAAGAAGTCTCATCCTAGCTATCACAGTCCCTGATTGGGCATACTATGTATGAAAGTGTTACTTCATATTACTTATATTCAAATAACTTATATGCAAATGATAGTTGAATAAGAAAAAAAGGTGGAGTTAAATAATTATGCCTGATATAACCCTTGGTGTATACCACATGGTATATATTATATCATATGTTCCTCATGGCCCCCATCCATGTCCCACATGGCATCCCTCCCTATGTCCATATGTAATCACATCCTGTCACACTTCCTGACTTAGCATACTAAATGAAAAAAGTCTGGTCAGTTCATATACTGTAGCAACTTTATGCAAATGACCACAATAATAAAGGTGGAGTTTAATAATCATGCCTGATACAACTGTTGGTGCCCAAATATTTTGAAGAATTTTAAGGATTTTAAATCTCAAGTGCTACAAGAAAGACACTTGAGGATCTCTGAAGAATATTGGAAATTTTTATCATTTTACAGTTATTTTCTAAGGAAATATCAAACGTTTTGTAGACTTTTTAAGGAAACTAGTCTTCAATCCTGTCTTAAGTGTTTCTGAAAAACTTTAACATTTTGTAAGGAAATTCTAACCATCCATAAGGTTATCTGAAGAAACTTTAATTTTTTCTCACGAACTCTGAAGAAACTTTAACATTTTCTAAAGAATTCTCAAAAAATGTTAACATTTCTGAGGAAATCTCAGGAAAAACTGTGGACAGCCGAACGGCCGGCTGGACGAAATTGTTATTACATACTGTAGGTTCACATTATGCTTCGCATACTCACCAAAAAGTACATCTATTTTCCAGAAAATATGGAGAAGCAAAATGTAAAAATAATTCATAAGTTTCACCAGAAATGTCAATATTTCTAAAGCTGAATTTCCAATTCAATTGCTTATTCGAGAAGGAAAGTGGGTGGGGTTTATTTCCTTTATAATTAATTTCATGTGTGTGAACAAAATTTGCTTGTTTTGGGCAAGCAGGATCAAACCAAATCGGAAAGACAAGTGAGAATAAAATGGAGAAATAAAAGCCACTTCTGTTCAGGGAACTAGACTAGAACAGTAGAAGATTTGAAGATAGAAAAGCCATGTTAGAAGGTATTTATTATTTATAATATTCTCACTGACCTTTTTACAGTTTTCATGTAAACCCTAATTCGTACCCTAACATTTTACACCCATTCCTGCAATTGACTAGTCTAAAAATTCGGAGTCCCTCGAACATGTCTGATTATGACACGGTTTACACCTGAAAACTTTTTTTGCATTTAAAACATGTTAAAAAATCCAGAGTCAGCTGAAGTCAAAAAAGACGATCTACTTTCATCCTGTTAAAGAAGTATATGTAAAATGAATAAAAAAGCATAATCATTGTAAATACTGATTTATCATCATTGATGCATATCATTGGAAAGAGTGAAGAGCACATTTTACATAAAGAAAATGTTTTATAAAGACTGATAAATGCTATAATTTGAAAGGTAATCTCTGGGGTAATTTGTGTTCGTCGTATTTGTAATTTATTTTCTTCTTGTCAGAGGGTTTTACATCCCAAAGAAAAATTTGTATGGCCAAACCGAGCACAAAATAATAACTTTTACATCTTACAAAACTTTTAGAGCTTCAAATTCCATTTCTCTCTCTCACAATATTTGCATCTAATTTACCCGCAATCTGAATGAGTTTTTAGATAATGGGGAGAGGGGGGAAGGTTTCATCCACTCAAGGAGTGAATTGCAAGCCCGTCTCACAATTTATACTGATACTACAAAAACAATATATTTAGTAAATCCGCATGGGCTGCATAGGCATTTGGGTGGAAAGGAAAATGCCCCCAATTTATTTACTTCATATTTACATTTTCTGCATTGTGGTTTGTTTTGTATCTTCAAGCGATGTTTATAATATCACCCCCTCCCCTACACACACACACACAAACATAAATACACACTTTCGGTGAGTAAAGTGCAATGGCAGGCACCAGGAATTTGATCACAGGGGCAAGAGTGGCAATTTAGTCTCATAAGGGAAGGGGGGGGGCAAAAGCCTATGGGACAAAATATGTAACTTTACACAATTTTGTGGCAGGCAAAGCGATCTCTTGGGGGTATGCTCCCCTCCCCTCTCGTAGCACCACCCTTGGTAAAGTGATGACCATATAGGCATAGCAATTGCAATTCCTCCCGAATTATTCAAAACAATTAAAACTGAGTTGCTTTAAATAGTGAAACATAAGTAGCATTGACTTATGAGACTGACAAAAGAAGAAACATTTTTTATCATACCCTTTTTAAGAAATACATTGCTTTAATGCAAAAGCTCATGCTACAATATATGAACCCCAGGAATAAATGTTTTCAGCGCTATGGGTAGAACAGTGGGTTTGAAAAAAAACTTCTTTTTAAAGTCTTTGTTATGATGAAAAGTTGACACATCTAATAACTGGGGCGTATCATACCCTACATGTACAATCTGTACCCAACATCTGAGGCAATATTAGCGACATAGTATTAAAATCTATCCAGAGCAAAGAGTCCCACCAACATCTGAGGCAATATTAGCGACATAGTATTAAAATCTATCCAAGGCAAAGAGTCCCACCAACATCTGAGGCAATATTAGCAGCATAGTATTCAAATCTATCCAGAGCAAAGAGTCCCACCAACATCTGAGGCAATATTAGCAGCATAGTATTCAAATCTATCCAGGGCAAAGAGTCCCACCAACATCTGAGGCAATATTAGCAGCATAGTATTCAAATCTATCCAGGGCAAAGAGTCCCACCAACATCTGAGGCAATATTAGCAGCATAGTATTAAAATCTATCCAGAGCAAAGAGTCCCACCAACATCTGAGGCAATATTAGCAACATAGTATTAAAATCTATCCAGGGCAAAGAGTCCCACCAACATCTGAGGCAATATTAGCAACATAGTATTAAAATCTATCCAGTGCAAAGAGTCCCACCAGCATCTGAGGCAATATTAGCAACATAGTATTAAAATCTATCCAGAGCAAAGAGTCCCACCAACATCTGAGGCAATATTAGCAACATAGTATTCAAATCTATCCAGGGCAAAGAGTCCCACCAACATCTGAGGCAATATTAGCAACATAGTATTAAAATCTATCCAGAGCAAAGAGTCCCACCAACATCTGAGGCAATATTAGCAACATAGTATTAAAATCTATCCAGAGCAAAGAGTCCCACCAACATCTGAGGCAATATTAGCAACATAGTATTAAAATCTATCCAGAGCAAAGAGTCCCACCAACATCTGAGGCAATATTAGCGACATAGTATTAAAATCTATCCAGGGCAAAGAGTCCCACCAACATCTGAGGCAATATTAGCAACATAGTATTCAAATCTATCCAGGGCAAAGAGTCCCACCAACATCTGAGGCAATATTAGCAACATAGTATTAAAATCTATCCAGAGCAAAGAGTCCCACCAACATCTGAGGCAATATTAGCAACATAGTATTAAAATCTATCCAGAGCAAAGAGTCCCACCAACATCTGAGGCAATATTAGCAACATAGTATTCAAATCTATCCAGGGCAAAGAGTCCCACCAACATCTGAGGCAATATTAGCAACATAGTATTAAAATCTATCCAGGGCAAAGAGTCCCACCAACATCTGAGGCAATATTAGCAACATAGTATTCAAATCTATCCAGGGCAAAGAGTCCCACCAACATCTGAGGCAATATTAGCAACATAGTATTAAAATCTATCCAGAGCAAAGAGTCCCACCAACATCTGACCATTAATTATTGTAACATTGTAGGTAGTGCAACCTTTGCAAATTTTTCATTCAACTGTTTGAACATTTATTTATTGCACTTTTTCTAAATCATACAAATTTTTTGGAAAATAGGAGAGTATTATTGAACATCTGTTACTTACCAAATTTATTTACAAATGATGCTGAATAATCCCATATTCCACAATTCAGCCCTGCGGAGTGAGGTCGAAGTTCATACAGGATTTCATTCATCTGAAAGGCGGCTAGGATGTTTTCGATTAGTACTGTTGCTTTAATGCAGGCAAAAGGCAGACCCAACTAGATCAAGCAGACAATAAGAAAATATTAAGATTAGTACTGTTGCTTTAATTCAGACCATTGGCAGACCCAAGTAGATCAAGCAAACAAAAAGAAAATATCAAGATTAGTACTGTTGCTTTAATGCAGGCAAAAGGCAGACCCAACTAGATCAAGCAGACAATAAGAAAATATCAAGATTAGTACTGTTGCTTTAATGCAGGCAAAAGGCAGACCCAACTAGATCAAGCAAACAAAAAGAAAATATCAAGATTAGTACTATTGCTTTAATGCAGGCAAAAGGCAGACCCAACTAGATCAAGCAGACAATAAGAAAATATCAAGATTAGTACTGTTGCTTTAATTCAGACCATTGGCAGACCCAACTAGATCAAGCAGACCATACGAAAATATCAAGATTAGTGCTGTTGCTTTAATTCAGGCAAAAGGCAGACCCAAGTAGATCAAGCAGACAATAAGAAAATACCAATTGAAATCACTTGATGTTTCTACCTGAAATAATCAAGACCAAAGACAGGAGAAGAATTTAAATTCTTCAAAACTTTCTTCCCCTCTCCCTCTGTAGGGTTGAGATTCCTACTTGCCTAATATTCTTCATAGCAGTTCAATATCCATGTCCAATACATACATACTCTCCATGTCTAATACATACTCTCCATGTCCACTACATACTCTCCATGTCCAATACATACTCTCCATGTCCAATACATACTCTCCATGTCCAATACATACTCTCCATGTCCAATACATACTTTCCATGTCCAATACATACTCTCCATGTCCAATACATACTCTCCATGTCCAAAACATACTATCTATGTCCAATACATACTCTCCATGTCCAATACATACTCTATATGTACAATACATACTCTCCATGTCCAATACATACTCTCCATGTCTAATACATACTCTCCATGTCCAATACATACTCTCCATGTCCAATACATACTCTCCATGTCCAATACATACTCTCCATGTCCAATGGTTGAGGTATGAGTTGTCAGCGACACAGTAGACAATATTGCCATAGTCAAGCTTGGCACGAATGGTGAGCCTGAAGATTCTGAGGAGAGCATAGTGGTTCACATCCCAAGTGGTGTTGGAGAGGAGGCGGAGAATGTTGAGAGAGCTGTTACATTTTATTTTCAGGTTGGTGATGTGTTGCTTGTAGGTAAGCTTGGGGTCTAGAGTTGTATGTTCAACTTTATGGATGTGATTGCCATTGAGCACGAAGTTCGGGTTGGGGTGGAGGTTGTTGAAATGACAAAAGTGCATGCAGACTGTCTTTAGAGAATTTAAAACCGTTTTTGTTGCTCCAGGCTTGCAGCTGGTTGAGGCTGATTTGGAGCCAACTTTCAAGAATAGGAAAGCTAGGGGAGGAATAGAAGATGTTGAACTCATCCACGTATAAGGTACGTTTGATGTTGGGGCCAAGCTTATCCGCAATGTCATTAATGCTCAGGTTGAAGAGAGTGGGAAAAGGATGCTGCCTTGGGAGACGCCCTCTTCTTGGGGGTACGGGATGGAGAAGGTGTGGCCAATACAAATTTGGAACTGCCTGAAGGAGAGGAAGTTTTCAATAAAGATGGGGAGATGGCCTCTGAGGCCGATGGTGTGAAGTTTGCGGGTAATGTCGTATTTTCAAGTAGTGTCGAAAGCTTTCTCAAGGTCAAAAAATATGGCAATGAGGTCTTTCTTTTTAGCAAAGGATTCACGGATAGCGGTGTCGAGCTTAATTAACTGGTCTAGGGTATTGCGACGTTTTCAGAAGCCGCTTCGGTGAGGGGAGAGGATTCTGTTGGTCTTAAGGAACCAGTTTGGTCTCTGATTAATGATCCTTTTAATAATTTACAGAGACAGCAAGTGAGGGCGATGGGGCGGTAGCTGGAGGGGTCGATAACGTCCTTCCCCGGTTTAAGGACGGGGATGACAATAGCTGTCCTCCAGATAGGGGGAAAGGAATGTGAGGACCAAATGTTGTTGAAGATGGTGAGTAGGGTAGTAGTGGCCTTGTTGGGAAGGTGTTTCAGCAACTGGTAGGGGATGTTATCCGGACCCTTGGAGGTGCAGCCAGCGTCGTGGATGGCTTGGTTTAATTCAGAAAGGGTGAGAGGGGTGTTGCAGCTTTCGGAGTTGTCGGAAGGAAAAGTGATTCTCCGGGCTTCATCGCAAGCTTTTTGGTTTTGAAGGCATTGGAGTAGTTGGTCAAAGACGAGATGTTGCTAAAAGTGGCCGCGAGGTGGTTAACAATGTCCTTTTTCGCGGTGAGAAGGCTACCATTCCAAGAGAGATGGGAGATGGGAGATTTGCCCACTCTGCTGTGGAAGCTGTTAACCATTCTCCAAATCTTCTTAGTGGGGGTGTTGGTGGTGAGAAAGAAATGAACTTGTTCCAAGTGTTGGTTTTACTGTCCTTGATAATGCGTCTGGCCTTGGCACAGCTGATGCGAAAGAGGTTGAGGTTATGGGTGGTCGGGTTAATTTTGAAGTTTCTGAGGGCTCTTTTCCTGTTCTTGATGGCAGTTTTGCAGTCATCAGAGAACCAGGGGTTGGGGATTGATTAGGGGGTTTGGAGGTTTTAGGAATTGAGCAGGTGGCAATGTTGATAAGGATATTACTGAAGTTTGACATGGGATCTTCATCCTCGAAGAGATGGGGGGAGAGGTGCGAGTCACAGAGGGTTTCAAAAAGGGGCCAGTCAGCCTTCTCGAGGTTCCAATTGGGGGTGTGGTCAGTGGGGGTTTGAAGGTTGGAGTGTATAAGAAGAGGGTAATGATCACTACCACAGAGGTCAGCAGTGACTCTCCAGCTAAAATTAGGGAGGTTGGGAGAACAGATAGACAGGCTAATACAGGTAAGGAAGCCTGTGGCAGGATGAAGGTAGGTCGGGGAGTTAGTGTTCAGTAAGGACAGGCTGTGCTGACGAAGAAAGTTTTCGATGAGCTTGCCTCTTGGGGTGGTGGTAATAGAGCCCCACAGAGGGTTGTGAGCGTTGAAGTCACCAAAAAGGATGATGGGGAAGGGGAGCTGAGAGATGAGGTTGTTAAGGCTGGTTGGCTGAATGTTGGTGTTGAGGGGAGATAGATATTGCAAAGAGTAAAAGTTTTGTGGAGGGAGATAGATATACAGATGGCCTGAAGGTCGGTGTGCACATGAACAGGGCTGTGTGGGATATTGTGTCTAACGAGAATGAGATGCCCCCACAGGCCCTGTCGGCATCCACTTGATGTTTGTGATAGCAAGCGAAGTTGTTGAGGAGTGATGGTCGGTGGTTTTCAAGAAAGTTTCTTGTAGGCAGAAGACGACTAGGTTGAAGGTGGTGGCCACAAGGTCAATTTCTTCAGAATTGGCCTTAAGGCTCCTCATGTTCCATTGTATGATGTTGTGAATGTTATTGTTATTGTTTATGTTGCACGCCATTAGTAGGCAGGGGGTTATCTTGAGGAGGATCTGTTGGGTCTGAGTTGGTTTATTCTTTTTATTTGGATTTGTCCCTGTTTCTGTACTTTATTGCATCAATGAAAAGAAAAGATGTGAAACTTATGTTTGAGATTAATTCATGAGAAAGTGGCAATTAGTTATCAAAAATACAAAAAGATTTGTCTTGGATCTGCAAGTCTTGGATCTGCAAGTCTTGGATCCGCAAGTCTTGGATCCGCAAGTCTTGGATCCGCAAGTCTTGGATCCGCAAGTCTTGGATCCGCAAGTCTCGGATCCGCAAGTCTTGGATCCGCAAGTCACGGATCCGCAAGTCACGGATCCCCAAGTCACGGATCCGCAAGTCACGGATCCGCAAGTCACGGATCCGCAAGTCACGGATCCGCAAGTCACGGATCCGCAAGTCACGGATCCCCAAGTCACGGATCCCCAAGTCACGGATCCCCAAGTCACGGATCCCCAAGTCACGGATCCGCAAGTCACTGATCCGCAAGTCACGGATCCGCAAGTCACGGATCCGCCAGTCACGGATCCGCCAGTCACGGATCCGCCAGTCACGGATCTGCGAGTCACGGATCTGCGAGTCACGGATCTGCGAGTCTCGGATCTGCGAGTCTCTGATAAGCGAGTAACGGATCTGCGAGTCCGCCAGCGGATCCGCCAGAGTCCGGAGCTGCCAGCCACGGATCCGCCAGCCACGGATCCGCCAGCCACGGATCCGCCAGCCACGAGTCACGGATCTGCAAGTCACGGATCTGCAAGTCACAGATCTGCAAGTCACAGACACTTTTCAACACACTGGTGAAATGTAATAGCTCCAAAATAGTAAGATATCAGCTATATTATATATAGGAAAATGAGAGGATTTCTTTAAGTTTTCTTTGACTCTACTAGATATGATTGTAATGACCATAACCCTTGACCCTAATAGGTATGATTGTAATGACCATAACCTTTGACCCTGCTAGATATGTTGTAATGACCATAACCTTTGACCCTACTAGATATGTTGTAATGACCATAACCTTTGACCCTGATAGGTATAATTGTAACGACCATAACCTTTGACCCTACTAGATATGACCATAACCTTTGACCCTAATAGGTATGATTGTAATGACCATAACCTTTGACCCTAATAGGTATGATTGTAATGACCATAAGCTTTGACCCTACTAGATATGTTGTAATGACCATAACCTTTGACCCTAATAGGTATGATTGTAATGACCATAACCTTTGACCCTAATAGGTATGATTGTATTGACCATAACCTTTGACCCTAATAGATATGTTGTAATGACCCTAACCTGTGACCCTACTAGAAATGTTGTACTCACTGTAACCTTTGACCTACAAGAAATGTTGCAATGACCGTAACCTTTGACCCTACTAGAAATGTTGTAATGACCGTAACCTTTGACCCTACTAGAAAAGTTGTAATGACCATAGTATGTTTTGACCTCTGTAGCAATACAAAGCCATTACAGTACTTTCCCACTTGAGGAATGTACATATGATATGATTGTTAAAAGCTTACCTTATTTTCAGTCCAAGTGAAAATGTCATTCCAAAGTTTTGCCTCTTTTGCATTTTCTACCTACAAAAAAGAAAGATACAGTAAAATATCTTTTAAAGAATTCTGATGATTTGATATTTTTGCTATGTTAATGTAGCATAGAACAGACGGAGCTCAAGTCTCTGCTGTCCATAGAATGTAAAATCTACTCTGCCTGATATCAAGTTCAAGATTTGAACACAACTGATATAAAAGAGTGACACAAACATTCAGCTTTAAAACAATGAATTTTGCATTTTATTGATGATTTTAAGTAACTGAGAATGTTATTCAAACTTTCTTCAGATGTTAAATTATGAGACTGCTGAAATACTAAGTCACAAGTTGTAATATCTCATGACTTCTGAGGAATGTGAGGCTGTGACGTCACTATAGTCTCATATCAGTCATTTCTACAAAATTCTTTAAGAATGTTCCAAAGCTTTGTTAAATTATGAGACTGCTGAAATACTAAGTTTTTAGTCTTTAAAAAAAGTTTTTCTTTAAGAATGTTTTCTGCAGATTAATACCTCAAGATATTCTCTGAAATACTAAGTCAGTACAAATTTAAATGTGAACGTCACTATAGTCTCAATCTTCTGCAGATTAATTTTTCTTTAGAAAGTCAGGATATTCTCCAGTTAGGCAGATTAAACAGAAATGAAATGCTACCAATCCATAATCATAAGTAAAAACTTAAGATTACCCTGAAGGAGAGACAGAAGAAAACAAATTCAAACCTTTGATAAATAGAAAAATGGTCCACTTTTTGCATCCAGTAAAAGCTTTCCGTTGTGGAACATCAGCAGTCCAAAGTCAAATAGGGGGCCAGGAACTTCACGACCATTGACCTACAACACAACAACTCAATAGATAAATATGCAAATTTTTCTGGCTAATTCACTTTTGTTCTCATAGAATACCAATGTTTGTATAATTAATACCAATGTTTGTATGATTAATACCAATGTTTGTATGATTAATACCAATGTTTGTACCAATGTTTGTATGATTAATACCAATGTTTGTATGATTAATACCAATGTTTGTATGATTAATACCAATGTTTGTATGATTAACCAATGTTTGTATGATTAATACCAATGTTTGTATGATTAATACCAATGTTTGTATGATTAATACCAATGTTTGTATGATTAATACCAATGTTTGTATGATTAATTACCAATGTTTGTATGATTAATACCAATGTTTGTATGATTAATACCAATGTTTGTATGATGTTTGTATGATTAATACCAATGTTTGTATGATTAATACCAATGTTTGTATGATTAATACCAATGTTTGTATGATTGATACCAATGTTTGTATGATTAATACCAATGTTTATGATTAATACCAATGTTTGTATGATTGATACCAATGTTTGTTTGAATTAATACCAATGTTTGTATTTAATACCAATGTTTGTATGATTAATACCAATGTTTGTATGATTAATACCAATGTTTGTATGATTAATACCAATGTTTGTATGTTTGTATTAATACCAATTTGTTTGTATGATTAATACCAATGTTTGTATGATTAATACCAATGTTTGTATGATTAATACCAATGTTTGTATGATTAATACCAATGTTTGTATGATTAATACCAATGTTTGTATGATTAATACCAATGTTTGTATTTGTATGATTAATACCACCAATGTTTGTAATACCAATGTTTGTATGATTAATACCAATACCAATTAATACCAATGTTTGTATGATTAATACCAATGTTTGTATGATTAATACCAATGTTTGTATGATTGATACCAATGTTTGTATGATTAATACCAATGTTTGTATGATTATATACCAATGTTTGTATGATTAATACCAATGTTTGTATGATTAATACCAATGTTTGTATGATTTAATACCAATACCAATGTTTGTATGACCAATGTTTGTTGATTAACCAATGTTTGTATGATTAATACCAATGTTTGTATGATTAATACCAATGTTTGTATGATTAATACCAATGTTTGTATGATTAATACCAATGTTTGTATGATTAATACCAATGTTTGTATGATTAATACCAATGTTTGTATGATTAATACCAATGTTTGTATGATTAATACCAATGTTTGTATGATTAATACCAATGTTTGTATGATTAATACCAATGTTTGTATGATTGTTTGTACCAATGTTTTGTATGATTAATACCAATGTTTGTATGATTAATACCAATGTTTGTATGATTAATAATGTTTGTATGATTAATACCAATGTTTGTATGATTAATACCAATGTTTGTATGATTAATACCAATGTTTGTATGATTAAATACCAAATGTTTGTATGATTAATACCAATGTTTGTATGATTAATACCAATGTTTGTATGATTAATACCAATGTTTGTATGAATTAATACCAATGTTTGTATGATTAATACCAATGTTTGTATGATTAATACCAATGTTTGTATGATTAATACCAATGTTTGTATGATTAATACCAATGTTTGTATGATTAATACCAATGTTTGTATGATTAATACCAATGTTTGTATGATTAATACCAATGTTTGTATACCAATGTTTGTATGATTAATACCAATGTTTGTATGATTAATACCAATGTTTGTATGATTAATACCAATGTTTGTATGATTAATACCAATGTTTGTATGATTAATACCAATGTTTGTATGATTAATACCAATGTTTGTATGATTAATACCAATGTTTGTATGATTAATACCAATGTTTGTATGATTAATACCAATGTTTGTATGATTAATACCAATGTTTGTATGATTAATACCAATGTTTGTATGATTAATACCAATGTTTGTATGATTAATACCAATGTTTGTATGATTAATACCAATGTTTGTATGATTAATACCAATGTTTGTATAATTAATACCAATGTTTGTATGATTAATACCAATGTTTGTATGATTAATACCAATGTTTGTATGATTGATACCAATGTTTGTATGATTAATACCAATGTTTGTATGATTAATACCAATGTTTGTATGATTAATACCAATGTTTGTATGATTAATACCAATGTTTGTATGATTGATACCAATGTTTGTATGATTAATACCAATGTTTGTGTTTGTATGATTAATACCAATGTTTGTATGATTAATACCAATGTTTGTATGATTAATACCAATGTTTGTATGATTAATACCAATGTTTGTATGATTAATACCAATGTTTGTATGATTAATACCAATGTTTGTATGATTAATACCAATGTTTGTATGATTAATACCAATGTTTGTATGTTTGTATGATTGATACCAATGTTTGTATTTAATACCAATGTTTGTATGATTAATACCAATGTTTGTATGATTAATACCAATGTTTGTATGATTAATACCAATGTTTGTATGATTAATACCAATGTTTGTATGATTAATACCAATGTTTGTATGATTAATACCAATGTTTGTATGTTTGTATTAATACCAATGTTTGTATGATTAATACCAATGTTTGTATGATTAATACCAATGTTTGTATGATTAATTAATGTTTGTATGATTAATACCAATGTTAATACCAATGTTTGTATGATTAATACCAATGTTTGTATGATTAATACCAATGTTTGTATGATTAATACCAATGTTTGTATGATTAATACCAATGTTTGTATGATTAATACCAATGTTTGTATGATTAATACCAATGTTTGTATGATTAATACCAATGTTTGTATGATTAATACCAATGTTTGTATGATTAATTGTATGATTAATACCAATGTTTGTATGAATTAATAATTAATACAATGTTTGTATGATTAATACCAATGTTTGTATGATTAATACCAATGTTTGTTAATACCATGATTAATACCAATGTTGTATGATTAATACCAATGTTTGTATGATTAATACCAATGTTTGTATGATTAATACCAATGTTTGTATGATTAATACCAATGTTTGTATGATTAATACCAATGTTTGTATGATTAATACCAATACCAATGTTTGTATGTTTTGATTTTGTATGATTACCAATGTTTGTATGAATTAATACCAATGTTTGTATGATTAATACCAATGTTTGTATGATTAATACCAATGTTTGTATGATTAATACCAATGTTTGTATGATTAATACCAATGTTTGTATACCAATGATTAATACCAATGTTTGTATGATTAATACCAATGTTTGTATGATTAATACCAATGTTTGTATGATTAATACAATGTTTGTATGATTAATACCAATGTTTGTATGATTAATACCAATGTTTGTATGATTAATACCAATGTTTGTATGATTAATACCAATGTTTGTATGATTAATACCAATGTTTGTATGATTAATACCAATGTTTGTATGATTAATACCAATGTTTGTATGAATACCAATGTTTGTATGATTAATACCAATGTTTGTATGATTAATGTTTGTATTAATACCAATGTTTGTTAATACCAATGTTAATAATAATGTTTGTATGATTAATACCAATGTTTGTATGATTGATACCAATGTTTGTATGATTAATACCAATGTTTGTATGATTAATACCAATGTTTGTATGTTTGTATTAATACCAATGTTTGTATTAATACCAATGTTTGTAATACCAATGTTTGTATGATTAATACCAATGTTTGTATGATTAATACCAATGTTTGTATGATTAATACCAATGTTTGTATGATTAATACCAATGTTTGTATGATTAATACCAATGTTTGTATGATTAATACCAATGTTTGTATGATTAATACCAATGTTTGTATGATTAATACCAATGTTTGTATGATTAATACCAATGTTTGTATGATTAATGTTTTTGTATGATTGATACCAATGTTTGTATGATTAATACCAATGTTTGTATGATTAATACCAATGTTTGTATGATTAATACCAATGTTTGTATGATTAATACCAATGTTTGTATGATTAATACCAATGTTTGTATGATTAATACCAATGTTTGTATGATTAATACCAATGTTTGTATGATTAATACCAATGTTTGTATGATTAATACCAATGTTTGTATGATTAATACCAATGTTTGTATGATTAATACCAATGTTTGTATGATTAATACCAATGTTTGTATGATTAATACCAATGTTTGTATGATTAATACCAATGTTTGTATGATTAATACCAATGTTTGTATGATTAATACCAATGTTTGTATGATTAATACCAATGTTTGTATGATTAATACCAATGTTTGTATGATTAATACCAATGTTTAATACCAATATTTGTATGATGATTAATACCAATTAATACCAATGTTTGTACCAATGATTAATACCAATGTTTGTATGATTAATACCAATGTTTGTATGATTAATACCAATGTTTGTATGATTAATACCAATGTTTGTATGATTAATACCAATGTTTGTATGATTAATACCAATGTTTGTATGATTAATACCAATGTTTGTATGATTAATATGATTAATACCAATGTTTGTATGATTGATTAATACCAATGTTTGTATGATTAATACCAATGTTTGTATGATTAATACCAATGTTTGTATGATTAATACCAATGTTTGTATGATTAATACCAATGTTTGTATGATTAATACCAATGTTTGTTTGTATGATTAATACCAATGTTTGTATGATTAATACCAATGTTTGTATGATTAATACCAATGTTTGTATGATTAATACCAATGTTTGTATGATTAATACCAATGTTTGTATGATTAATACCAATGTTTGTATGATTAATACCAATGTTTGTATGATTAATACCAATGTTTGTATGATTAATACCAATGTTTGTATGATTAATACCCAATGTTTGTATGATTAATACCAATGTTTGTATGATTAATACCAATGTTTGATTATGAATTAATACCCAATGTTTGTATGATTAAATACCAATGTTTGTATGATTAATACAATGTTTGTATGATTAATACCAACCATGATTAATACCAATGTTTGTATGATTGATACCAATGTTTGTATGATTAATACCAATGTTTGTATGATTAATACCAATGTTTGTATGATTAATACCAATGTTTGTATATGATTAATACCAATGTATGATTAATACCAATGTTTGTATGATTAATACCAATGTTTGTATGATTAATACCAATGTTTGTATGATTAATACCAATGTTTGTATGATTAATACCAATGTTTGTATGATTAATACCAATGTTTGTATGATTAATACCAATGTTTGTATGATGATTAATACCAATGTTTGTATGATTGATACCAATGTTTGTATGATTAATACCAATGTTTGTATGATTAATACCAATGTTTGTATGATTAATACCAATGTTTGTATGATTGATACCAATGTTTGTATTAATACCAATGTTTGTATAATTAATACCAATGTTTGTATGATTAATACCAATGTTTGTATGATTAATACCAATGTTTGTATGATTATACCCAATGTTTGTATTAATACCAATGATTAATACCAATGTTTGTATGATTAATACCAATGTTTGTATGATTAATACCAATGTTTGTATGATTAATACCAATGTTTGTATGATTAATACCAATGTTTGTATGATTAATACCAATGTTTGTATGATTAACCAATGTTTGTATGATTAATACAATGTTTGTATGATTAATACCAATGTTTGTATTAATACCAATGTTTGTATGATTAATACCAATGTTTGTATGATTAATACCAATGTTTGTGATTAATACCAATGTTTGTATGATTAATACCAATGTTTGTATGATTAATACCAATGTTTGTATGATTAATACCAATGTTTGTATGATTAACACCAATGTTTGTATGATTAATACCAATGTTTGTATGATTAACACCAATGTTTGTATGATTAATACCAATGTTTGTATGATTAATACCAATGTTTGTATGATTGACACCAATGTTTGTATGATTAATACCAATGTTTGTATGATTAATACCAATGTTTGTATGATTAATACCAATGTTTGTATGATTAATACCAATGTTTGTATGATTAATACCAATGTTTGTATGATTAATACCAATGTTTGTATGATTAATACCAATGTTTGTATGATTGATACCAATGTTTGTATGATTAATACCAATGTTTGTATGATTGATACCAATGTTTGTATGATTAATGAATAATAATTAATAAATGTATGATCTTCAAAATCTAAAAGAGAATTATACAAAAAGAATAAGAAAAAGTAACATCGATGGGATCAACATAAAACTACGTTGTTTAGAGAGGACTCTAAATCTGTTAAAACATACAGTATGGCACAAAACTCACCAGCATATTATGCTCTGCCATGTTCCATGCCCGCGGTCTAAGCATTAGTACGGGCGCCTTAGCTATTGGTGGTACCCTGGCAGCTCATTGTGTACGGCCAAGAATACATTGAACAGTCCCTTCAGCTGGCCACTCCATGTTGGACAGTGTCCATCATCAAAATCTGTCTGTATGGATGAAGTCATAAGAGCAATTATTTATCTGACTGGGTGGCTTTGTGGTAGACCTTCTGCTATCTGACCTTGGTCCTGGGTCGGGTCATACCATGTATGGATGAAGTCATAAGAGCAATTATTTATCTGACTGGGTGGCTTTGTGGTAGACCTTCTGCTATCTGACCTTGGTCCTGGGTCGGGTCATAACATGTATGGATTAAGTCATAAGAGCTATTATTTATCTGACTGGGTGGCTTTGTGGTAGGCTTTCTGCTATCTGACCTTGGTCTTTCCACCCTCTGTCACACCTGCCATTCCACCCTCTGTTTCAAGACCCATATGCCATTATACCTGCAATCAAGAAAACATCACACAATATGCCTTGCCACCCTGTCCTATATTCCATGCCACCCTGTCCCCCATACGATCCCACCCTTTCCCACATGCCAACCCTCCCTGTACCATGTGCCATCCCAACCTAGCTGTCCAATATATGCCATCCCACCTAAAATTCAGATGATATTCCATTCTGTCCCACATGCAATGCCACCGTCACACATGTCATCCCACCCTGTCCCCCATGCCATCCCACCTTGTCCCACGTGTCATCCCAGCCTGTCATAAATGCCATGATACCGCCTAGTTTTTACATGCCACCCTGTCCCAAATGCCATCCCACCCTGTCCTAAATGTCATGACATCCTGCCTCATATTACATGGCACCCTCCTACAGTGTAAATGTCATCCTGTCCCACATGCCATCCAACCCTGTCCAACATTTCATCCCATTGTGTCCCCCATGCAATCCCACCTTCGTCCCAATTCCTTTATCTACTAATCATTTTTCCATCTTCCACCCACCCAGCTTCCATCCCCTTACCTCTACCAACTCAACATGCCACAGTAGTTGAAATTCCTGCTGTTCCGAGAACAGTGCTTTTAAGCAGGAACAGTGAATTTTCAATTATTACTGTTTCGTGAAACAGTGTTTTTTTTGTTTTCTTTCTTAAATATAATAATAGCATCCACATCCTGCAATATGTTTTCTGTTCATAAAACATGTTCTAAGAGTAAAATCACTTATAACAATGGTTTTTTTTTAAAGCATGAAAACCCTTTCTATTCCTGCAATTGCCTACGCAATTGATCATAGATGGGCTGCTTAAATTATGTCAGTACACCTTCCACATGGAAAGCATTTCAGCATGTACTACCTGGGGAACAGTTTTCTTCTCAGGCTTACCACATAGTTGTCCAAAAAGCAACTACTGTACCAGGAACCTGGACTAAACTTACCTGGGGATTTATCTACTATCAGTATTGTTCATGGGGTATATCTGTCGAGGATATTATGTTTCCTATGGTGTAATTAATGATGACATTATACAATTGTCATCTGCCAATTAGAGAATTTATCTAAAGTTTCGTACACACACTTGAGAGTGCTTGAATCAAGACCAGGGTTGTGGTGCGATGGCATCCTTGCATTGAGAGTGCTTGAATCAAGACCAGGGTTGCGGTGCGATGGCATCCTTGCACTGAGAGTGCTTGAATCAAGACCAAGGTTGCGGTAAGATGGCATCCTTGCATTGAGAGTGCTTGAATCAAGACCAGGGTTGCGGTACGATGGCATCCTTGCACTGAGAGTGCTTGAATCAAGGCCAGGCTTGAGGTACGATGGCATCCTTGCATTGAGAGTGCTTGAATCAAGACCAGGATTGCGGTACGATGGCATCCTTGCATTGAGAGTGCTTGAATCAAGACCAGGATTGCGGTACGATGGCATCCTTGCACTGAGAGTGCTTGAATCAAGACCAAGGTTGCGGTAAGATGGCATCCTTGCATTGAGAGTGCTTGAATCAAGACCAGGATTGCGGTACGATGGCATCCTTGCATTGAGAGTGCTTGAATCAAGACCAGGATTGCGGTGCGATGGCATCCTTGCATTGAGAGTGCTTGAATCAAGACCAAGGTTGCGGTAAGATGGCATCCTTGCATTGAGAGTGCTTGAATCAAGACCAGGATTGCGGTACGATGGCATCCTTGCACTGAGAGTGCTTGAATCAAGACCAAGGTTGCGGTACGATGGCATCCTTGCATTGAGAGTGCTTGAATCAAGACCAAGGTTGCGGTGCGATGGCATCCTTGCATTGAGAGTGCTTGAATCAAGACCAGGATTGCGGTGCGATGGCATCCTTGCACTGAGAGTGCTTGAATCAAGACCAGAGTTGCGGTACGATGGCATCCTTGCATTGAGAGTGCTTGAATCAAGACCAGGATTGCGGTACGATGGCATCCTTGCACTGAGAGTGCTTGAATCAAGACCAAGGTTGCGGTACGATGGCATCCTTGCATTGAGAGTGCTTGAATCAAGACCAAGGTTGCGGTACGATGGCATCCTTGCATTGAGAACGCTTGAATCAAGGCCAGGGTTGAGGTACGATGGCATCCTTGCACTGAGAGTGCTTGAATCAAGACCAAGGTTGCGGTACGATGGCATCCTTGCATTGAGAGTGCTTGAATCAAGACCAAGGTTGCGGTACGATGGCATCCTTGCATTGAGAGTGCTTGAATCAAGACCAGGGTTGCGGTACAATGGCATCCTTGCACTGAGAACGCTAGAATCAAGACCAGGGTTGAGGTACTATGCCATCCTTGCATTGAGAACGCTTGAATCAAGGCCAGGGTTGCGGTGCGATGGCATCCTTGCATTGAGAGTGCTTGAATCAAGACCAAGGTTGCGGTACAATGGCATCCTTGCATTGAGAGTGCTTGAATTAAGACCAGGGTTGAGGATCAATGGCATCCTTGCATTGAGAGTGCTTGAATCAAGGCCAGGGTTGCGGTGCGATGGCATCCTTGCATTGAGAGTGCTTGAATCAAGACCAGGGTTGAGTTGCGATGGCATCCTTGCACTGAGAGTGCTTGAATCAAGACCAGGGTTGCGGTGCGATGGCATCCTTGCATTGAGAGTGCTTGAATCAAGACCAGGGTTGCGGTGCGATGGCATCCTTGCACTGAGAGTGCTTGAATCAAGACCAGGGTTGAGGTACGATGGCATCCTTGCACTGAGAGTGCTTGAATCAAGACCAGGGTTGAGGTACGATGGCATCCTTGCATTGAGAGTGCTTGAATCAAGACCAGGGTTGAGGTACGATGGCATCCTTGCATTAAAAGTGCTTGAATCAAGACCAAGGTTGCGGTACGATGGCATCCTTGCATTGAGAGTGCTTGAATCAAGACCAGGGTTGCGGTACAATGGCATCCTTGCACTGAGAACGCTAGAATCAAGACCAGGGTTGAGGTACAATGCCATCCTTGCATTGAGAACGCTTGAATCAAGGCCAGGGTTGCGGTGCGATGGCATCCTTGCATTGAGAGTGCTTGAATCAAGACCAAGGTTGCGGTACAATGGCATCCTTGCATTGAGAGTGCTTGAATTAAGACCAGGGTTGAGGTACAATGGCATCCTTGCATTGAGAGTGCTTGAATCAAGGCCAGGGTTGAGTTGCGATGGCATCCTTGCACTGAGAGTGCTTGAATCAAGACCAGGGTTGCGGTGCGATGGCATCCTTGCATTGAGAGTGCTTGAATCAAGACCAGGGTTGCGGTACGATGGCATCCTTGCACTGAGAGTGCTTGAATCAAGACCAGGGTTGAGGTACGATGGCTTCCTTGCATTGAGAGTGCTTGAATCAAGACCAAGGTTGCGGTACGATGGCATCCTTGCATTGAGAGTGCTTGAATCAAGACCAGGGTTGCGTGCGATGGCATCCTTGCATTGAGAGTGCTTGAATCAAGACCAGAGTTGAGGTACAATGGCATCCTTGCATTGAGAGTGCTTGAATCAAGACCAGGGTTGCATCCATCCTTGCACTGAGAGTGCTTGATTCAAGACCAGGGTTGCGATGCGATGGCATCCTTGCATTGAGAGTGCTTGAATCAAGACCAGGGTTGAGGTATGCGATGGCATCCTTGCATTGAGAGTGCTTGAATCAAGACCAGAGTTGCGATGCGATGGCATCCTTGCATTGAGAGTGCTTGAATCAAGACCAGGGTTGGTGCGATGGCATCCTTGCACTGAGAGTGCTTGAATCAAGACCAGGGTTGAGGTGCGATGGCATCCTTGCATTGAGAGTGCTTGAATCAAGACCAGGGTTGAGGTGCGATGGCATCCTTGCATTAAAGTGCTTGAATCAAGACCAAGGTTGCGATGCGATGGCATCCTTGCATTGAGAGTGCTTGAATCAAGACCAGGGTTGCGGTACAATGGCATCCTTGCACTGAGAACGCTAGAATCAAGACCAGGGTTCAGGTACAATGCCATCCTTGCATTGAGAACGCTTGAATCAAGGCCAGGGTTGCGGTGCGATGGCATCCTTGCATTGAGAGTGCTTGAATCAAGACAAAGGTTGCGGTACAATGGCATCCTTGCATTGAGAGTGCTTGAATTAAGACCAGGGTTGAGGTACAATGGCATCCTTGCATTGAGAGTGCTTGAATCAAGGCCAGGGTTGCGGTGCGATGGCATCCTTGCATTGAGAGTGCTTGAATCAAGACCAGGGTTGCGGTACGATGGCATCCTTGCATTGAGAGTGCTTGAATCAAGACCAGGGTTGCGGTGCGATGGCATCCTTGCATTGAGAGTGCTTGAATCAAGACCAGGGTTGAGTTGCGATGGCATCCTTGCACTGAGAGTGCTTGAATCAAGACCAGGGTTGCGGTACGATGGCATCCTTGCACTGAGAGTGCTTGAATCAAGACCAGGGTTGAGGTACGATGGCTTCCTTGCATTGAGAGTGCTTGAATCAAGACCAGGGTTGAGTTGCGATGGCATCCTTGCACTGAGAGTGCTTGAATCAAGACCAGGGTTGCGGTGCGATGGCATCCTTGCATTGAGAGTGCTTGAATCAAGACCAGGGTTGCGGTGCGATGGCATCCTTGCATTGAGAGTGCTTGAATCAAGACCAGGGTTGAGGTACGATAGCATCCTTGCATTGAGAGTGCTTGAATCAAGACCAGGGTTGAGTTGCGATGGCATCCTTGCACTGAGAGTGCTTGAATCAAGACCAGGGTTGCGGTACGATGGCATCCTTGCACTGAGAGTGCTTGAATCAAGACCAGGGTTGAGGTACGATGGCTTCCTTGCATTGAGAGTGCTTGAATCAAGACCAGGGTTGAGTTGCGATGGCATCCTTGCACTGAGAGTGCTTGAATCAAGACCAGGGTTGAGGTACGATGGCTTCCTTGCATTGAGAGTGCTTGAATCAAGACCAGGGTTGAGTTGCGATGGCATCCTTGCACTGAGAGTGCTTGAATCAAGACCAGGGTTGCGGTACGATGGCATCCTTGCACTGAGAGTGCTTGAATCAAGACCAGGGTTGAGTTGCGATGGCATCCTTGCACTGAGAGTGCTTGAATCAAGACCAGGGTTGAGGTACGATGGCTTCCTTGCATTGAGAGTGCTTGAATCAAGACCAAGGTTGCGGTACGATGGCATCCTTGCACTGAGAGTGCTTGAATCAAGACCAGGGTTGCGGTACGATGGCATCCTTGCACTGAGAGTGCTTGAATCAAGACCAGGGTTGCGGTGCGATGGCATCCTTGCACTGAGAGTGCTTGAATCAAGACCAGGGTTGAGGTACGATGGCATCCTTGCATTGAGAGTGCTTGAATCAAGACCAGAGTTGCGGTACGATGGCATCCTTGCACTGAGTGCTTGAATCAAGGCCAGGGTTGCGATACGATGGCATCCTTGCATTGAGAGTGCTTGAATCAAGACCAGGATTGCGGTAAGATGGCATCCTTGCATTGAGAGTGCTTGAATCAAGACCAGGGTTGCGGTACGATGGCATCCTTGCACTGAGAGTGCTTGAATCAAGACCAGGGTTGAGGTACGATGGCATCCTTGCATTGAGAGTGCTTGAATCAAGACCAGAGTTGCGGTACAATGGCATCCTTGCATTGAGAGTGCTTGAATCAAGACCAGAGTTGTGGTACAATGGCATCCTTGCACTGAGAGTGCTTGAATCAAGACCAGGGTTGAGGTACGATGGCATCCTTGCATTGAGAGTGCTTGAATCAAGACCAGGATTGCGGTACGATGGCATCCTTGCACTGAGAGTGCTTGAATCAAGACCAGGGTTGAGGTACGATGGCATCCTTGCATTGAGAGTGCTTGAATCAAGACCAGAGTTGCAGTACAATGGCATCCTTGCACTGAGAGTGCTTGAATCAAGACCAGGGTTGAGGTACGATGGCATCCTTGCATTGAGAGTGCTTGAATCAAGACCAGGGTTGCGGTACGATGGCATCCTTGCACTGAGTGCTTGAATCAAGGCCAGGGTTGCGATACGATGGCATCCTTGCATTGAGAGTGCTTGAATCAAGACCAGGGTTGCCGTGCGATGGCATCCTTGCATGAATTGTGTTATTTCATTAAAAAAATGCTTGTTTGAAAAGTGCTCCATATGTAGAATAAATAACTAAAAACAATGATATGTGTGCATGATAATTCCAAGAAATTAATGTAAAGAGATGCATGACCTCACCATGTGGTGTGGTCAAATTGACCCCACCATGTAATGTAGTCAAATTGACCCCTGCCCCACCATGTAATGTGGTCAAATTAAATCCCCGCCCTACCATATGATTGGTCAAATTGACCCCCGCTCTACCATGTGATGTGGTCATGACCCCGCCCTACCATGTAATTGGTCAAATTGACCCCCGCCCTACCATGTGATGTGGTCAAATTGACCCCGCCCTACCATGTGATGTGGTCAAATTGACCCCACCCTACCCTATGATTGGTCAAATCAACCCCCGCCCTACCATGTGATGTGGTCAAATTGGCCCCCGCTCTACCCTATGATTGGTCAAATCAACCCCGCCCTACCATGTGATGTGGTCAAATTGCCCCCGCCCTACCATGTGATTGGTCAAATTGAACCCCATCCTACCATGTAATGTAGTCAAATTGACCCCCGCCCTACCCTATGATTGGTCAACTCAACCCCCGCCCTACCATGTGATGTGGTCAAATTGACCCCGCCCAACCATGTGATTGGTCAAATTGACCCCGCCCTACCATGTAATGTGGTCAAATTGACCCCGCCCTACCCTATGATTGGTCAAATCAACCCCGCCCACCATGTGATGTGGTCAAATTGACCCCGCCCTACCCTATGATTGGTCCAATCAACCCCCGCCCTACCATGTGATGTGGTCAAATTGACCCCCGCCCTACCATGTGATTGGTCAAATTGACCCCTGCCCCACCATGTGATGTGGTCAAATTGACCCTGCCCCACCATGTGATGTGGTTAAATTTACCCCCTCCCCACCATGTGATTGGTCAAATTGACCCCCACCCCACCATGTGGTGTGGTCAAATTGACCCCCGCCCTACCATGTGATGTGGTCAAATTGAACCCCGCCCCACCATGTGATTGGTCAAATTGACCCCCGCCCCACCACGTGATGTGGTCAAATTAACCATGTCACTCATATAACTCCGATAATCTGCAGGTAAAGGTTAAAATTACTCATTGACCAACATATTATAATTTATACAAAACAGCTCATAACTTTTCTTAGAATCATATTGTTGGGAAAATATATTTTCCAGCACACATGGTATGACCCCACGCTGTTTGCCGAAGTTGTAATAATTTATGCTACATATTGATAATCTTCAAAAGACTTTTATGTCTCATTCACATCCCTGATACTGTATTTGCATGTGTGTTGACTAACATGTGTGTTAACTAACTATCCTGGGTTCACGTATTTACCCCGTACATACAATATGAAACATGTTACAGCCTACTTTGTTTAGAATAAAACACAGGCAGCAGCAGCCTCATGACTATCATTTATTTCTTGTTTTTCTTACAAGAATATTCTGACAAAAAAGGGTGTTTAATAAGTCCAATTCAAAGCAAGGAATTTGCTTTTTCATTGACAAAAATGTTGGAACAGCGAAATTCATTCCGGAAGAGCATTTTTTAAGAAAGCACTGTTTCGTGGAACAGTGATGAAAATTTCAAAATTTGACCCCTGCCCCATTCACCTACCATATCCCCCTTTACCTGCCATTCTCCATTCATCTACCATCATCATCATCCATTCCCCAATATGCCCCATTCACCTACAATCCCCCATTTACTTACCATTCTCCATTCACTAGTACTACCCCAACCCAACCACTCACCTACCAAATATACTCTTAACAAACTCATCAATCCAACCTTCACTTTAAACCCTCCCTCCTTAACTTAAATCTGACACTACCAATAAAAACATTCACAACTTATTTTTTCCTTATAAACCAGATAGGGCTCAAGCTTTGGACATATTCAGCTAGCTGTCTTCCTCTGCTTCTTTTGTCCTCAATTTCCCCACATACTGCAAGCTGTTCCAACCCACCCTCCCGATAAACATGCCGAAGAACTCCATCTGTCTCCTTCTGATGGCATTGAGTAGGAACCTGTCCATGCCTGCAGCTATCAGGACATCATCATTTGTTTTCCTTTTTGTCTCCTTCTGATGGCATTGAGTAGGAACCTGTCCATGCCTGGAGCTATCATGACATCATCATTTGTTTTCCTTTCTGTCTCCTTCTGATGGCATTGAGCAGGAACCTGTCCATGCCTGAAGCTACCAGGACATCATCATTTGTTTTCCTTTCTGTCTCCTTCTGATGGCATTGAGCAGGAACCTGTCCATGCCTGAAGCTATCAGGACATCATCATTTGTTTTCCTTTCTGTCTCCTTCTGATGGCATTGAGTAGGAACCTGTTCATGCCTGAAGCTACCAGGACATCATCATTTGTTTTACTTTCTGTCTCCTTCTGATGGCATTGAGTAGGAACCTGTCCATGCCTGCAGCTATCAGGACATCATCATTTGTTTTCCTTTCTGTCTCCTTCTGATGGCATTGAGCAGGAACCTGTCCATGCCTGAAGCTACCAGGACATCATCATTTGTTTTCCTTTCTGTCTCCTTCTGATGGCATTGAGTAGGAACCTGTTCATGCCTGAATCTACCAGGACATCATCATTTGTTTTCCTTTCTGTCTCCTTCTGATGGCATTAAGTAGGAACCTGTCCATGCCTGAAGCTATAAAGACATCATCATTTGTTTTCATTTCTGTCTCCTTCTGATGGCATTGAGTAGGAACCTGTTCATGCCTGAAGCTACCAGGACATCATCATTTGTTTTCCTTTCTGTCTCCTTCTGATGGCATTGAGTAGAAACCTGTCCATGCCTGAAGCTATCAGGACATGATCATTTGTTTTCCTTTCTGTCTCCTTCTGATGGCATTGAGTAGGAACCTGTCCATGCCTGCAGCTATCAGGACATCATCATTTGTTTTCCTTTCTGTCTCCTTCTGATGGCATTGAGTAGGAACCTGTTCATGCCTGAAGCTATCAAGACATCATCATTTGTTTTCATTTCTGTCTCCTTCTGATGGCATTGAGTAGGAACCTGTCCATGCCTGCAGCTATCAGGACATCATCAGTTGTTTTCCTTTCTGTCTCCTTTTGATGGCATTGAGTAGGAACCTGTCCATGCCTGCAGCTATCAGGACATCATCATTTGTTTTCCTTTCTGTCTCCTTCTGATGGCATTGAGTAGGAACCTGTTCATGCCTGCAGCTACCAGGACATCATCATTTGTTTTCCTTTCTGTCTCCTTTTGATGGCATTGAGTAGGAACCTGTCCATGCCTGCAGCTATCAGGACATCATCATTTGTTTTCCTTTCTGTCTCCTTTTGATGGCATTGAGTAGGAACCTGTCCATGCCTGCAGCTATCAAGACATCATCATTTGTTTTCCTTTCTGTCTCCTTCTGATGGCATTGAGTAGGAACCTGTCCATGCCTGAAGTTATCAAGACATCATCACTTGTTTTCCTTTTTGTCTCCTTCTGATGGCATTGAGTAGGAACCTGTCCATGCCTGCAGCTACCAGGACATCATCAGTTGTTTTCCTTTCTGTCTCCTTTTGATGGCATTGAGTAGGAACCTGTCCATGCCTGCAGCTATCAGGACATCATCATTTGTTTTCCTTTCTGTCTCCTTCTGATGGCATTGAGTAGGAACCTGTCCATGCCTGCAGCTATCAGGACATCATCATTTGTTTTCCTTTCTGTCTCCTTCTGATGGCATTGAGTAGGAACCTGTCCATGCCTGCAGCTACCAGGACATCATCATTTGTTTTCCTTTCTGTCTCCTTTTGATGGCATTGAGTAGGAACCTGTCCATGCCTGAAGCTACCAGGACATCATCATTTGTTTTCCTTTCTGTCTCCTTTTGATGGCATTGAGTAGGAACCTGTCCATGCCTGCAGCTATCAGGACATCATCATTTGTTTTCCTTTCTGTCTCCTTTTGATGGCATTGAGTAGGAACCTGTCCATGCCTGAAGCTACCAGGACATCATCATTTGTTTTACTTTCTGTCTCCTTCTGATAACATTGAGTAGGAACCTGTCCATGCCTGAAGCTATCAAGACATCATCATTTGTTTTCCTTTCTGTCTCCTTCTGATGGCATTGAGTAGGAACCTGTCCATGCCTGAAGCTATCAAGACATCATCACTTTTTTTTCTTTCTGTCTCCTTCTGATGGCATTGAGTAGGAACCTGTCCATGCCTGAAGTTATCAAGACATCATCACTTGTTTTCCTTTTGTCTCCTTCTGATGGCATTGAGTAGGAACCTGTCCATGCCTGAAGCTATCAGGACATCATCATTTGTTTTCCTTTCTGTCTCCTTCTGATGGCATTGAGTAGGAACCTGTCCATGCCTGAAGCTATCAGGACATCATCAGTTGTTTTCCTTTCTGTCTCCTTTTGATGGCATTGAGTAGGAACCTGTCCATGCCTGAAGCTACCAAGACATCATCATTTGTTTTCATTTCTGTCTCCTTCTGATGGCATTGAGTAGGAACCTGTCCATGCCTGAAGCTATCAGGACATCATCAGTTGTTTTCCTTTCTGTCTCCTTTTGATGGCATTGAGTAGGCACCTGTCCATGCCTGAAGCTACCAGGACATCATCATTTGTTTTCCTTTCTGTCTCCTTCTGATGGCATTGAGCAGGAACCTGTCCATGCCTGAAGCTATCAGGACATCATCACTTGTTTTCCTTTTTGTCTCCTTCTGATGGCATTGAGTAGGAACCTGTCCATGCCTGCAGCTATCAGGACATCATCATTTGTTTTCCTTTCTGTCTCCTTCTGATGGCATTGAGTAGGAACCTGTCCATGCCTGAAGCTATCAGGACATCATCAGTTGTTTTCCTTTCTGTCTCCTTTTGATGGCATTGAGTAGGAACCTGTCCATGCCTGCAGCTACCAGGACATCATCATTTGTTTTCCTTTCTGTCTCCTTTTGATGGCATTGAGTAGGAACCTGTCCATGCCTGCAGCTATCAGGACATCATCATTTGTTTTCCTTTCTGTCTCCTTTTGATGGCATTGAGTAGGAACCTGTCCATGCCTGAAGCTACCAGGACATCATCATTTGTTTTACTTTCTGTCTCCTTCTGATAACATTGAGTAGGAACCTGTCCATGCCTGAAGCTATCAAGACATCATCATTTGTTTTCCTTTCTGTCTCCTTCTGATGGCATTGAGTAGGAACCTGTCCATGCCTGAAGCTATCAAGACATCATCACTTTTTTTTCTTTCTGTCTCCTTCTGATGGCATTGAGTAGGAACCTGTCCATGCCTGAAGTTATCAGGACATCATCACTTGTTTTCCTTTTTGTCTCCTTCTGATGGCATTGAGTAGGAACCTGTCCATGCCTGAAGCTATCTGGACATCATCACTTGTTTTCCTTTCTGTCTCCTTTTGATGGCATTGAGTAGGAACCTGTCCATGCCTGCAGCTACCAGGACATCATCATTTGTTTTCCTTTCTGTCTCCTTTTGATGGCATTGAGTAGGAACCTGTCCATGCCTGAAGCTACCAGGACATCATCATTTGTTTTCCTTTCTGTCTCCTTTTGATGGCATTGAGTAGGAACCTGTCCATGCCTGCAGCTATCAGGACATCATCATTTGTTTTCCTTTCTGTCTCCTTTTGATGGCATTGAGTAGGAACCTGTCCATGCCTGAAGCTACCAGGACATCATCATTTGTTTTACTTTCTGTCTCCTTCTGATAACATTGAGTAGGAACCTGTCCATGCCTGAAGCTATCAAGACATCATCATTTGTTTTCCTTTCTGTCTCCTTCTGATGGCATTGAGTAGGAACCTGTCCATGCCTGAAGCTATCAAGACATCATCACTTTTTTTTCTTTCTGTCTCCTTCTGATGGCATTGAGTAGGAACCTGTCCATGCCTGAAGTTATCAAGACATCATCACTTGTTTTCCTTTTTGTCTCCTTCTGATGGCATTGAGTAGGAACCTGTCCATGCCTGAAGCTATCAGGACATCATCATTTGTTTTCCTTTCTGTCTCCTTCTGATGGCATTGAGTAGGAACCTGTCCATGCCTGAAGCTATCAGGACATCATCAGTTGTTTTCCTTTCTGTCTCCTTTTGATGGCATTGAGTAGGAACCTGTCCATGCCTGAAGCTACCAAGACATCATCATTTGTTTTCATTTCTGTCTCCTTCTGATGGCATTGAGTAGGAACCTGTCCATGCCTGAAGCTATCAGACATCATCAGTTGTTTTTCCTTTCTGTCTCCTTTTGATGGCATTGAGTAGGCACCTGTCCATGCCTGAAGCTACCAGGACATCATCATTTGTTTTCCTTTCTGTCTCCTTCTGATGGCATTGAGCAGGAACCTGTCCATGCCTGAAGCTATCAGGACATCATCACTTGTTTTCCTTTTTGTCTCCTTCTGATGGCATTGAGTAGGAACCTGTCCATGCCTGCAGCTATCAGGACATCATCATTTGTTTTCCTTTCTGTCTCCTTCTGATGGCATTGAATAGGAACCTGTCCATGCCTGAAGCTATCAGGACATCATCAGTTGTTTTCCTTTCTGTCTCCTTTGATGGCATTGAGTAGGAACCTGTCCATGCCTGCAGCTACCAGGACATCATCATTTGTTTTCCTTTCTGTCTCCTTTTGATGGCATTGAGTAGGAACCTGTCCATGCCTGCAGCTATCAGGACATCATCATTTGTTTTCCTTTCTGTCTCCTTTGATGGCATTGAATAGGAACCTGTCCATGCCTGAAGCTATCAGGACATCATCATTTGTTTTACTTTCTGTCTCCTTCTGATAACATTGAATAGGAACCTGTCCATGCCTGCAGCTATCAGGACATCATCATTTGTTTTCCTTTCTGTCTCCTTCTGATGGCATTGAGTAGGAACCTGTCCATGCCTGAAGCTATCAGACATCATCATTTTTTTCCTTTCTGTCTCCTTCTGATGGCATTGAGTAGGAACCTGTCCATGCCTGAAGCTATCAGGACATCATCATTTGTTTTCCTTTCTGTCTCCTTCTGATGGCATTGAGTAGGAACCTGTCCATGCCTGAAGCTATCAGGACATCATCATTTGTTTTCCTTTCTGTCTCCTTCTGATGGCATTGAATAGGAACCTGTCCATGCCTGAAGCTATCAGGACATCATCACTTGTTTTCCTTTCTGTCTCCTTCTGATGGCATTGAGTAGGAACCTGTCCATGCCTGAAGCTATCAGGACATCATCACTTGTTTTCCTTTCTGTCTCCTTCTGATGGCATTGAGTAGGAACCTGTCCATGCCTGCAGCTATCAGGACATCATCACTTGTTTTCCTTTCTGTCTCCTTCTGATGGCATTGAGTAGGAACCTGTCCATGCCTGCAGCTATCAGGACATCATCATTTGTTTTCCTTTCTGTCTCCTTCTGATGGCATTGAGTAGGAACCTGTCCATGCCTGCAGCTATCAGGACATCATCACTTGTTTTCCTTTCTGTCTCCTTCTGATGGCATTGAGTAGGAACCTGTTCATGCCTGCAGCTATCAGGACATCATCACTTGTTTTCCTTTCTGTCTCCTTCTGATGGCATTGAGTAGGAACCTGTCCATGCCTGAAGCTATCAGGACATCATCACTTGTTTTTCTTTCTGTCTCCTTCTGATGGCATTGAGTAGGAACCTGTCTATGCCTGAAGCTATCAGGACATTATCATTTGTTTTCTTTTGTGTCTCCTTCTGATGGCATTGAGTAGGAACCTGTCTAAGCCTGAAGCTATCAGGACATCATCATTTGTTTTCCTTTCTGTCTCCTTCTGATAACATTGAATAGGAACCTGTTCATGCCTGAAGCTATCAGGACATCATCATTTGTTTTCCTTTCTGTCTCCTTCTGATGGCATTGAATAGGAACCTGTCCATGCCTCAAGCTATCAGGACATCATCACTTGTTTTCCTTTCTGTCTCCTTCTGATGGCATTGAGTAGGAACCTGTCCATGCCTGAAGCTATCAGGACATCATCATTTGTTTTCCTTTCTGTCTCCTTTTGATGGCATTGAGTAGGAACCTGTCTATGCCTGAAGCTATCAGGACATCATCATTTGTTTTCCTTTCTGTCTCCTTCTGATGGCATTGAGTAGGAACCTGTCCATGCCTGCAGCTATCAGGACATCATCATTTGTTTTCCTTTCTGTCTCCTTCTGATGGCATTGAGTAGGAACCTGTTCATGCCTGCAGCTATCAGGACATCATCATTTGTTTTCCTTTCTGTCTCCTTCTGATGGCATTGAGTAGGAACCTGTCCATGCCTGAAGCTATCAGGACATCATCATTTGTTTTCCTTTCTGTCTCCTTCTGATGGCATTGAATAGGAACCTGTCCATGCCTGAAGCTATCAGGACATCATCATTTGTTTTCCTTTCTGTCTCCTTCTGATGGCATTGAATAGGAACCTGTCTATGCCTGAAGCTATCAGGACATCATCATTTGTTTTCCTTTCTGTCTCCTTCTGATGGCATTGAGTAGGAACCTGTCCATGCCTGAAGCTATCAGGACATCATCATTTGTTTTCCTTTCTGTCTCCTTCTGATAACATTGAATAGGAACCTGTCCATGCCTGATGCTATCAGGACATCATCATTTGTTTTCCTTTCTGTCTCCTTCTGATGGCATTGAGTAGGAACCTGTCCATGCCTCAAGCTATCAGGACATCATCACTTGTTTTCCTTTCTGTCTCCTTCTGATGGCATTGAGTAGGAACCTGTCCATGCCTGAAGCTATCAGGACATTATCATTTGTTTTCCTTTCTGTCTCCTTCTGATGGCATTGAGTAGGAACCTGTCTATGCCTGAAGCTATCAGGACATTATCATTTGTTTTCCTTTCTGTCTCCTTCTGATGGCATTGAGTAGGAACCTGTCTATGCCTGAAGCTATCAGGACATCATCATTTGTTTTCCTTTCTGTCTCCTTCTGATGGCATTGAATAGGAACCTGTCCATGCCTGAAGCTATCAGGACATCATCATTTGTTTTCCTTTCTGTCTCCTTCTGATGGCATTGAGTAGGAACCTGTCTATGCCTGAAGCTATCAGGACATCATCACTTGTTTTCCTTTCTGTCTCCTTCTGATGGCATTGAGTAGGAACCTGTTCATGCCTGAAGCTATCAGGACATTATCATTTGTTTTCCTTTCTGTCTCCTTCTGATGGCATTGAGTAGGAACCTGTCCATGCCTGAAGCTATCAAGACATCATCATTTGTTTTCCTTTCTGTCTCCTTCTGATGGCATTGAGTAGGAACCTGTCCATGCCTGAAGCTATCAGGACATCATCATTTGTTTTCCTTTCTGTCTCCTTCTGATGGCATTGAGTAGGAACCTGTCCATGCCTGAAGCTATCAGGACATCATCATTTGTTTTCCTTTCTGTCTCCTTTTGATGGCATTGAGTAGGAACCTGTCTATGCCTGAAGCTATCAGGACATCATCATTTGTTTTCCTTTCTGTCTCCTTTTGATGGCATTGAGTAGGAACCTGTCCATGCCTGAAGCTATCAGGACATCATCACTTGTTTTCCTTTCTGTCTCCTTCTGATGGCATTGAGTAGGAACCTGTCCATGCCTGAAGCTATCAGGACATCATCATTTGTTTTCCTTTCTGTCTCCTTCTGATGGCATTGAGTAGGAACCTGTCCATGCCTGCAGCTATCAGGACATCATCACTTGTTTTCCTTTCTGTCTCCTTCTGATGGCATTGAGTAGGAACCTGTCCATGCCTGCAGCTATCAGGACATCATCATTTGTTTTCCTTTCTGTCTCCTTCTGATGGCATTGATTAGGAACCTGTCCATGCCTGAAGCTATCAGGACATCATCATTTGTTTTCCTTTCTGTCTCCTTCTGATGGCATTGAGTAGGAACCTGTCCATGCCTGCAGCTATCAGGACATCATCATTTGTTTTCCTTTCTGTCTCCTTCTGATGGCATTGAGTAGGAACCTGTCCATGCCTGCAGCTATCAGGACATCATCATTTGTTTTCCTTTCTGTCTCCTTCTGATGGCATTGAGTAGGAACCTGTCCATGCCTGAAGCTATCAGGACATCATCATTTGTTTTCCTTTCTGTCTCCTTCTGATGGCATTGAGTAGGAACCTGTCCATGCCTAAAGCTATCAGGACATCATCATTTGTTTTCCTTTCTGTCTCCTTCTGATGGCATTGAGTAGGAACCTGTCCATGCCTGAAGCTATCAGGACATCATCACTTGTTTTCCTTTCTGTCTCCTTCTGATGGCATTGAGTAGGAACCTGTCCATGCCTGAAGCTATCAGGACATCATCACTTGTTTTCCTTTCTGTCTCCTTCTGATGGCATTGAGTAGGAACCTGTCCATGCCTGAAGCTATCAGGACATCATCACTTGTTTTCCTTTATGTCTCCTTCTGATGGCATTGAGTAGGAACCTGTCCATGCCTGCAGCTATCAGGACATCATCATTTGTTTTCCTTTCTGTCTCCTTCTGATGGCATTGAGTAGGAACCTGTCCATGCCTGAAGCTATCAGGACATCATCATTTGTTTTCCTTTCTGTCTCCTTTTGATGGCATTGAATAGGAACCTGTCCATGCCTGAAGCTATCAGGACATCATCATTTGTTTTCCTTTCTGTCTCCTTTTGATGGCATTGAATAGGAACCTGTCCATGCCTGAAGCTATCAGGACATCATCATTTGTTTTCCTTTCTGTCTCCTTCTGATAACATTGAATAGGAACCTGTCCATGCCTCAAGCTATCAGGACATCATCACTTGTTTTCCTTTCTGTCTCCTTCTGATGGCATTGAGTAGGAACCTGTTCATGCCTGAAGCTATCAGGACATCATCATTTGTTTTCCTTTCTGTCTCCTTCTGATGGCATTGAGTAGGAACCTGTCCATGCCTGAAGCTATCAGGACATCATCACTTGTTTTCCTTTCTGTCTCCTTCTGATGGCATTGAGTAGGAACCTGTTCATGCCTGCAGCTATCAGGACATCATCATTTGTTTTCCTTTCTGTCTCCTTCTGATAACATTGAATAGGAACCTGTCCATGCCTGCAGCTATCAGGACATCATCACTTGTTTTCCTTTCTGTCTCCTTCTGATGGCATTGAATAGGAACCTGTCCATGCCTGAAGCTATCAGGACATCATCATTTGTTTTCCTTTCTGTCTCCTTCTGATGGCATTGAGTAGGAACCTGTTCATGCCTGAAGCTATCAGGACATCATCACTTGTTTTCCTTTCTGTCTCCTTCTGATGGCATTGAGTAGGAACCTGTTCATGCCTGAAGCTATCAAGACATCATCATTTGTTTTCCTTTCTGTCTCCTTCTGATGGCATTGAGTAGGAACCTGTCCATGCCTGAAGCTATCAGGACATCATCATTTGTTTTTCTTTCTGTCTCCTTTTGATGGCATTGAGTAGGAACCTGTCTATGCCTGAAGCTATCAGGACATTATCATTTGTTTTCTTTTGTGTCTCCTTCTGATGGCATTGAGTAGGAACCTGTCTATGCCTGAAGCTATCAGGACATCATCATTTGTTTTCTTTTGTGTCTCCTTCTGATGGCATTGAGTAGGAACCTGTCCATGCCTGAAGCTATCAGGACATCATCACTTGTTTTCCTTTCTGTCTCCTTCTGATGGCATTGAGTAGGAACCTGTTCATGCCTGAAGCTATCAAGACATCATCATTTGTTTTCCTTTCTGTCTCCTTCTGATGGCATTGAGTAGGAACCTGTCCATGCCTGAAGCTATCAGGACATCATCATTTGTTTTCCTTTCTGTCTCCTTTTGATGGCATTGAGTAGGAACCTGTCTATGCCTGAAGCTATCAGGACATTATCATTTGTTTTCTTTTGTGTCTCCTTCTGATGGCATTGAGTAGGAACCTGTCTATGCCTGAAGCTATCAGGACATCATCATTTGTTTTCTTTTGTGTCTCCTTCTGATGGCATTGAGTAGGAACCTGTCTATGCCTGAAGCTATCAGGACATCATCATTTGTTTTCCTTTCTGTCTCCTTCTGATGGCATTGAGTAGGAACCTGTCCATGCCTGAAGCTATCAGGACATCATCACTTGTTTTCCTTTTTGTCTCCTTCTGATAACATTGAATAGGAACCTGTTCATGCCTGAAGCTATCAGGACATCATCACTTGTTTTCCTTTCTGTCTCCTTCTGATGGCATTGAGTAGGAACCTGTCCATGCCTCAAGCTATCAGGACATCATCATTTGTTTTCCTTTCTGTCTCCTTCTGATGGCATTGAGTAGGAACCTGTCCATGCCTGAAGCTATCAGGACATTATCATTTGTTTTCCTTTCTGTCTCCTTCTGATGGCATTGAGTAGGAACCTGTCTATGCCTGAAGCTATCAGGACATCATCATTTGTTTTCCTTTCTGTCTCCTTCTGATGGCATTGAATAGGAACCTGTCCATGCCTGAAGCTATCAGGACATCATCATTTGTTTTCCTTTCTGTCTCCTTCTGATGGCATTGAGTAGGAACCTGTCTATGCCTGAAGCTATCAGGACATCATCATTTGTTTTCCTTTCTGTCTCCTTCTGATAACATTGAATAGGAACCTGTCCATGCCTGAAGCTATCAGGACATCATCACTTGTTTTCCTTTCTGTCTCCTTCTGATGGCATTGAGTAGGAACCTGTCCATGCCTGAAGCTATCTGGACATCATCACTTGTTTTCCTTTCTGTCTCCTTCTGATGGCATTGAGTAGGAACCTGTCCATGCCTGAAGCTATCAGGACATCATCACTTGTTTTCCTTTCTGTCTCCTTCTGATGGCATTGAGTAGGAACCTGTCCATGCCTGCAGCTATCAGGACATCATCATTTGTTTTCCTTTCTGTCTCCTTCTGATGGCATTGAGTAGGAACCTGTCCATGCCTGAAGCTATCAGGACATCATCATTTGTTTTCCTTTCTGTCTCCTTTTGATGGCATTGAATAGGAACCTGTCCATGCCTGAAGCTATCAGGACATCATCATTTGTTTTCCTTTCTGTCTCCTTCTGATAACATTGAATAGGAACCTGTCCATGCCTGCAGCTATCAGGACATCATCATTTGTTTTCCTTTCTGTCTCCTTCTGATAACATTGAATAGGAACCTGTCCATGCCTCAAGCTATCAGGACATCATCACTTGTTTTCCTTTCTGTCTCCTTCTGATGGCATTGAGTAGGAACCTGTTCATGCCTGAAGCTATCAGGACATCATCATTTGTTTTCCTTTCTGTCTCCTTCTGATGGCATTGAGTAGGAACCTGTCCATGCCTGAAGCTATCAGGACATCATCACTTGTTTTCCTTTCTGTCTCCTTCTGATGGCATTGAGTAGGAACCTGTTCATGCCTGCAGCTATCAGGACATCATCATTTGTTTTCCTTTCTGTCTCCTTCTGATAACATTGAATAGGAACCTGTCCATGCCTGCAGCTATCAGGACATCATCACTTGTTTTCCTTTCTGTCTCCTTCTGATGGCATTGAATAGGAACCTGTCCATGCCTGAAGCTATCAGGACATCATCATTTGTTTTCCTTTCTGTCTCCTTCTGATGGCATTGAGTAGGAACCTGTCTATGCCTGAAGCTATCAGGACATCATCACTTGTTTTCCTTTCTGTCTCCTTCTGATGGCATTGAGTAGGAACCTGTTCATGCCTGAAGCTATCAAGACATCATCATTTGTTTTCCTTTCTGTCTCCTTCTGATGGCATTGAGTAGGAACCTGTCCATGCCTGAAGCTATCAGGACATCATCATTTGTTTTCCTTTCTGTCTCCTTTTGATGGCATTGAGTAGGAACCTGTCTATGCCTGAAGCTATCAGGACATTATCATTTGTTTTCTTTTGTGTCTCCTTCTGATGGTATTGAGTAGGAACCTGTCTATGCCTGAAGCTATCAGGACATCATCATTTGTTTTCTTTTGTGTCTCCTTCTGATGGCATTGAGTAGGAACCTGTCCATGCCTGAAGCTATCAGGACATCATCACTTGTTTTCCTTTCTGTCTCCTTCTGATAACATTGAATAGGAACCTGTTCATGCCTGAAGCTATCAGGACATCATCACTTGTTTTCCTTTCTGTCTCCTTCTGATGGCATTGAGTAGGAACCTGTCCATGCCTCAAGCTATCAGGACATCATCATTTGTTTTCCTTTCTGTCTCCTTCTGATGGCATTGAGTAGGAACCTGTCCATGCCTGAAGCTATCAGGACATTATCATTTGTTTTCCTTTCTGTCTCCTTCTGATGGCATTGAGTAGGAACCTGTCTATGCCTGAAGCTATCAGGACATCATCATTTGTTTTCCTTTCTGTCTCCTTCTGATGGCATTGAATAGGAACCTGTCCATGCCTGAAGCTATCAGGACATCATCATTTGTTTTCCTTTCTGTCTCCTTCTGATGGCATTGAGTAGGAACCTGTCTATGCCTGAAGCTATCAGGACATCATCATTTGTTTTCCTTTCTGTCTCCTTCTGATAACATTGAATAGGAACCTGTCCATGCCTGAAGCTATCAGGACATCATCACTTGTTTTCCTTTCTGTCTCCTTCTGATGGCATTGAGTAGGAACCTGTTCATGCCTGCAGCTATCAGGACATCATCATTTGTTTTCCTTTCTGTCTCCTTCTGATGGCATTGAGTAGGAACCTGTCCATGCCTGAAGCTATCAGGACATCATCATTTGTTTTCCTTTCTGTCCAAGATATTTTCAACATTCTCCTAATGAACCACATTTCTGTAGCTTCTAATCTTTCTTGATGTCACTTGTAATTGTCCAACATTCACAGCCATAGAGAAGAGTAGACCTTACATGTACATATGCCTTCAAGACAAGGACTTTCGTGTCCATTTCAATATTTCTATTCTTCAGAATTGGATTCATTTTTGTAAACATGTCTTTGGCAATTGCAATGTATTTTCTAACTTCATTATAATGCACCGACTATCTGATGTTAGTGTGTAGCCCAAGTACTTAAAACTGTTGTATTTGTTTAATTATTTCTCCTTGGCTTCGTATACTACATAATGGGTTGATGGGGTTTTTTTAAACCACCATACATTGTGTTTTCTTTACATTTAGAGACAGCCCTCTCTTTTCACTTTCCTTTACAACTTTATCCAGAAGAGACTGCAGTTTTTCTTCTGACTCTGCTATAAGTCTTGTGCTATCTGCATAGCATAGGTTATTCATATCATAGCCACTAACTTTCAACCCCCCAAGACTGTCGATGTTACAAAGTATTGTTTCACTGTAAATGTTGAAAAGATCTGGTGACAAAACACACCCCTGCCTGACTCCTCTTCGGATTACCTAAACTTCACTGTAATCTCCTTCAAGTCTTATTGCTGCTTCCTGGTCTCAGTATAGGTTTCTTATAACTCTTAGGTCTTTTCCATCAATGTTCAAATTACTGAGTATTTCAAAGAGATCTTCATGTTTGACTTTGTCAAAAGCTTTGGAGTAATCAATGAAACATGAATATAAATCTTTCTGTACTTTTAGGCACCTTTCCATGATCATTGATAGTGTAAATATTGCATTCCTAGTGCCATTGTCTACAACAAAACCAAATTGTCTTTCTGAAATTCCTGGCCGGATACTATTTCTTATTCTGAACATTAGAACACGAAGCAAGACCTTGGTGATATGGCTCATCAAGCTAATGGCCCTATGTAGTTCACATTTTGTTGCACCTGGTTTCTAAGGTAAGGTTATGAAGATAGATTTGCTCATATCTGGTGGTATCTCTCCTGTATCATATTTATTATCAAATATTATTAAATAATTATTATAAAATTATTAAATATTAAATATTTATTTCATTTGATTATCATCAGCCTATTATGTTTCCACTCTACTCAAGGAAAGACTTCTTATTTCTTTCCTATTCATTCCCAAGACTCTTAATCATATATTCTATTGAATTGTCAATTCTATTGTTCAACTTCTTTTGCCATGCCATAACAAATAGTTTACTTGCTATGTAAGTCTAGCATGCATTTGTTCTAAGTTCTTTCTTCCTTATTTAAATATATTTTCATAAATAATAGTTGGAAGTCATTTCTGAGGGCACAAATCTTGTTTTCCCAGTAACTACACAATGCATGAGGTTGGACTGACAATGGATGTGGATGAAAAAATGGATGGAGAATGGTAAAGATGCTACATCTCCTCTTCACTAACTTTGTTTGTGAGGGGATAAAAATGGCACCTGCTGCTTCCTTCTCTGGAGGACAAAGCAGGGTAATAAATTCATGTGGTTGTGGAATTGTTACATCAGGCCATAGCCTGGTCCCAGCATAGTTCTTGGAGGAGAGTTTGGTTTCAATGTGTGTAGACAGTTGATATTTGTAAGCGTTTTGGCAGTTTGGTTTCGATGTGTGTAGACAGTTGATATTTGTGAGCGTTTTGGTAGTTTGGTTTCAATGTGTGTAAACAGTTAATAGTTGTGAGCGTTTTGGTAGTTTGGTTTCGATGTGTGTAGACACTTAATATTTGTAAGCGTTTTGGTAGTTTGGTTTCGATGTGTGTAGACACTTAATATTTGTAAGCGTTTTGGTAGTTTGGTTTTGATGTGTGTAGACAGTTAATATTTGTACACGTTTTGGTAGTTTGGTTTCGATGTATGTAGACAATTGATATTTGTGAGCGTTTTGGTAGTTTGGTTTTGATGTGTGCAGACACTTAATATTTGTACACGTTTTGGTAGTTTGGTTTCGATGTGTGTAGACACATAATATTTGTAAGCGTTTTGGTAGTTTGGTTTCGATGTGTGTAGACACTTAATATTTGTACGCGTTTTGGTAGTTTGGTTTTGATGTGTGTAGACAGTTAATATTTGTACACGTTTTAATAGTTTGGTTTCGATGTGTGTAGACAATTGATATTTGTGAGCGTTTTGGTAGTTTGGTTTTGATGTGTGCAGACACTTAATATTTGTACACGTTTTGGTAGTTTGGTTTTGATGTGTGTAAACACATAATATTTGTAAGCGTTTTGGTAGTTTGGTTTCGATGTATGTAAACAGTTAATATTTGTACGCACTTTGGTAGTTTGGTTTCGATGTGTGTAGACAGTTAATATTTGTACGCACTTTGGTAGTTTGGTTTCGATGTGTGTAGACAGTTGATATTTGTGAGTATTTTGGTAGTTTGGTGAATAGCAAATGCTGGAAACTATTATAAAGTATCTGCATTCATATTAATAGGACTTTTCTTCTCATGTTTATTTGAAACCTCAATGGAATGCATGGCAATACAATCAATCTGTTTGAAATTTGTTTAGGTTTGGCAAAATACTCAGCTAGATTTCCTAGCCTATATGGCAAATCAACATTTCACAACATTTTCTCACATACAGGTACGGTAGCAAAACCAATTCTACCGGTCCATATACATGTACCTTTATCTACCTGTCCATATACATGTACCTTTATCTACCTGTCCATATACATGTACCTTTATCTACCTGTCCATATACATGTGGCTTTATCTACCTGTCCATATACATGTACCTTTATCTACCTGTCCATATACATGTGGCTTTATCTACCTGTCCATATACATGTACCTTTATCTACCTGTCCATATACATGTACCTTTATCTACCTGTCCATATACATGTACCTGTCCATATACATGTACTGTACCTTTATCTACCTGTCCATATACATGTACATTTATCTACCTGTCCATATACATGTACCTGTCCATATACATGTACCTTTATCTACCTGTCCATATACCTGTACCTGTCCATATACATGTACCTTTATCTACCTGTCCATATACATATACCTGTCCATATACATGTACCTTTATCTACCTGTCCATATACCTGTACCTGTCCATATACATGTACCTTTATCTACCTGTCCATATACCTGTACCTGTCCATATACATGTACCTTTATCTACCTGTCCATATACCTGTACCTGTCCATATACATGTACCTTTATCTACCTGTCCATATACATATACCTTTAAGTTGTTTACCTGAATTCCCTGAACTGATGAGTTCAAAGCTGCTTCAAAGTGAAGTTGATCTGAAGGTGATACATCCCAAGATCAAGATGTCTATTTTTCAATCGTTCTGATACAGGGTACACCTCCCAACTGCTCTCTCTCATGCGTTGAGTTTCAGGTGCAAAATCTGGCAAGAGGTTGTATCTTTCAAGGTCAGCTTTGCAAACGATTCTATCACTATGGAGCTAGCAAAAAGGAAATAAAATGAAAGTGACATGACGTTGAATATTGCAAATGGAATAGGCTATACAGTGTATACTTCAGCTTGTATCACATGCAGAACAACAAATGTAGAAGATTAAAAACACTTCCAGATACAATTACATGATTCAGTCTTTGCCGCTAGAATGTAAATTTATATTTCCACAATTTCATTTCCAAACAGAAAAATGCTATATTACAGTACATTATTTGTTCAATTACAGTCTGTATTTTCAACAAGGCACAGATTCCTACTTTTGGTGGAAGGGTGTGGGAGGGGAGGAAGGGTGTGGATGGGGAGGAAGGGTGTGGGAGGGGAGGAAGGGTGTGGGAGATGAGGAAGGGTGTGGGAGGGGAGGAAGGGTGTGGGAGGGGAGGATGGGTATGGGAGGGGAAGAAGGGTATGGGAGGGGAGGGAGGTATGTTTTCAATACAATATAGTTTCAAAGTCGTCATTACTCCATGGTTGTACTGTATAATTTATTTATAAAAGCATCGGGATATGTAGGTCACTTATTCACTACCGGTACCTATAATATTACACAAACTTCCTGTCTTTTCCCACAATATACATACAGCGCAATCAGCATTCCCGTTAGTGCAATGATCAACGATAAGACCATGCCATTGAAATATTTGTGTGCACAGCTGGAGCTGAGTTTGGGCTCATTAACATAATCACAACGCCAAAGTTGATAAACCTGATTGGTTATAATATAACTGTCAATCTGTAAAGACATGTTGTGTTCATGCCAAATAAGGAAGTTTTAGGGTCTTAACTTAAAGTCTGTGGAAGATTTCCACAGACTTATTTTTGCAGTCTGTGAAAAACTTCCGATACACGTGGAAGTGCATTCATGATATTAAACTGACGATCGGGTCATGGCGACATGATTTTTTTTCTTTCTCAAATAGCATTGTTTAAGGCAAAAAAAAAAAAGGTTGTAAAATGAAAATCCCCCGTAATATCATAATCATTAATATTATTTTGTATGAAAATGATTTCAATTGCCGGTGCAATTAAGAAGAACACAATTAAGGCCCCGTATCGAACATTTACTGTACATTAATAGTGCTATGCAAATTACCTACTTCCATCCCCCACGAATAAGTCAAGTACTAAAGCCCTCCACGTACGTGCAAAGAAGTTGCGCAATTATATTTAGATCAGGGGAAATCCATTGATAAATCACGTTCCAGAACACACAATCAGTGAATGCGCATGCCCAGAGCCCTAGTCTCTGGATCTGGCAACCCTTCACAATTTTATTGCAAACACCGTGTGTATACATTCTTCTTACATCTAGCTCTTAAAGTGCATGAATATGTATACAGAAATGTGTACGTGTATGCATGATTGGTAAACTTACGCAATGAAAACATGGTACACGGACCGAATAGGATTTAAATCGGAAATATTGCAAACATTACAGCGTAAATATCAATGTTTAAAGTCAGCTGGAACTTGTAGGTATGCTGTCTTGTCTATTACTGTCATAATTCTAGATCATTCTATCTGATTTTTGGACTAGCCCCGACGGGCATTCAGGACTTAAATTCCACTAGTCCAACAGCTGTTTTAGCTAGCCCTGGACTGTCGAATTTATGCTAATTTTGAACACTGTATAATGACAGGGATACCTGCTCATACACACAGCAAGTCTGCAATACCTTGTGCTTGTGATATATAGGGATGTCTAAGACATGCGCAGTTCGGATTTAACATGGGATTCTTCTCGAATATTGCATGACCCACTCAACGATTCTTAATCTTCCACTTGAAGGTAAAAAAGTTAGTACGGTATTTCTATAACCTTATTAGGAGTTACGGCGTGGCTGTGATCAAAAGATTGCACCTGGGCTGGTCAGCGGTTTAGAGATATGTACTGTCATTCGATAATGAATGGATAGGGGCGAAAATTTCTTGTGTGTGTATTTGACAGGTTATGTTAATGAGCGCTAGCCTGGGCCTAGCACCTTCATGAGCACAAGCTAGCTGCGCTCCATCCAATCCCAGGTACAGTGGAAATGTGTAGTGTTATGCATATGGACCCCGGGTAAAATGTGAAGGCAATAACTTTTGTAGGTACAGATAGACTTGAGAAGAAGGTTGGTAAGATGGGTTCGTGAATTTATGCAAGCTTTAAAAAACAAACATTAAAATTGAAATAACATTCGTTTATACAGAGCATGAATTATTAAATGGATATTAGAACAAATGGATAACCGCTCACAACTAGCAGCCCTGGGATGCCCAGCGATGATTCTTCTACGTGTCCACGAACACAGTAAACAAGTTTGAAAACAAACTTATTTCTGGCAATCTGCTGCCCATACGGCACACTAGTAACAACTCCTGGCTTACTTTATCCTTAGTGCATTATAATTTTAAAATTCGAACTTCCGTGATAGATAGTGCATTCAAGTATAACCCTGCGATGCAATGTAGGACAATAAGACTTACTGACAATTGAGACGTACTGTACGACAAGCGAAAATGATCAAACAACAACTTCACATGTCTTAGAAAACTAGGTTATGTTATGACCTATTAAGAATTTGTACTCCAATCTGATACGATACAGCGTGGCCTAAATAAGAATTTGCATATGCATAGAAGAATGTCCGAATTCTGATTGGAAAATACTGCGATATGATTAACAATAAGACTGTACATGTATTATTGCAATGGAGGACCGGCCATACCAATATCACAGCCCGAAGCAGTACCGGTATGAAACACAAATAGGATTACTGTCTACAGCTAAAAGAGCTTTTTTTAGAGCCATTATGTAATGAAATCTGAAACTTGTAGACAAACATTTTACCTTTTGGGAGCTTTAATTAAAAAACTACATGGAATATCTCTTATTTAAATACAAGTTAAATGAAGCATACAAAAATCTCGCTTGAGCCAGAATCTCAAGAGCAAAACTCATTACACTCTGTGAAATGGGTGGAGCTAAAAAACAGTTTTTTATACGAATTCTAGTGTTGAATCTCTGTAAAATCTTAGTGATAATTTTCTATGGAAAAGTGTATTAGCAGTCAGTTCCAGCGTAGCGTTAATGAGGTGGTGTGACATTTCTTCGCACAAGACATTTTTGAGATATGTATTTTACAGAATTGAAATATGGGGTAAATTTTAGACCAAATTTTTGCCAAGCTCCTGACCCTCTTCCATAAAATTAAGTCAAAATATAAATAAGAATCAGTTAAAGAAGCAATAAGCTTCTGCCCATATCAATTTTGTGTGGGACGGGTGACAATTAAGGGCAATACTTTGCAGTTGAAGTGGCCAAGATTCTCAGATTTCTCCAAGCATGTTAAGGGTCCATCTGAAATGATCGCTATATTAAGGCCCACATCGTACGTCAAAAGCATATTCTACATAGCTTTTGAGGTATTTTAATCATTGATTTAAGACACAGCATTAAACTTTAGCATAGTATAGTAAGGGTTAGGCCTAGTAACATTATTGTAAGGATTAAACTATTCGCACGAGCTACTGCAGGCCTACTGCAGGCCTAGTGCAGGCCCACTGCAGGCCCACTGCAGGCCCAGTGCAGGCCTACTGCAGGCCCACTGCAGGCCCACTGCAGGCCCACTGCAGGCCCACTGCAGGCCCACTGCAGGCCCACTGCAGGCCCACTGCAGGCCCACTGCAGGCCCACTGCAGGCCCACTGCAGGCCCACTGCAGGCCCACTGCAGGCCCACTGCAGGCCCACTGCAGGCCCACTGCAGGCCCACTGCAGGCCCACTGCAGGCCTACTGCATAAGAATTGATTATTAAAGGCATATGTTGGGCCTGTTCTTTTATTTTCAAAGTATTAAATTTGTAATGAAGGCCCAGCTAAGCTGTAACTTATACAGTATTGTGTTTTTAGTAGTGGTGGAGTTGTGTATCAATTAAATATTAGAAAATTACTTTAGAATATAAACTGAAGAAATATATAATTCCATGAAAAGAATGAAGGACGTGCATACAGCTAAGTATTCAGTTCGTTTAAAATGACACAATTTCTTCTTCTTCTTCTGATTAAGTACAAACCCTACTAGTACAGTAGGTATTATGTACTAGCTGGTGTAATTTGAAAAAGAAACAATTATAAGTATCAAAAATCATTCATTTTTACTCATGACTTATCTTGTTTTCTGTTACAATTCTTTGTTTATTTAAAGAAATATGTAATTAAAAGTCATGAGAAAACATACCCTGCCCTAAGAAAGACCCATCAAGTGGACCTCAACGGGGTGTCATGGTGTCAACTGCTATACCCTGACCTAAGAAAAACCCATCAAGTGGACCTCAACGGGGTGTCAGGGTGTCAACTGCTATACCCTGACCTAAGAAAGACCCATCAAGTGGACCTCAACGGGATGTCAGGGTGTCAACTGTCACCTTAGAAAGACCCATCAAGTGGACCTCAACGGGATGTCAGGGTGTCAACTGCTATACCCTGACCTAAGAAAGACCCATCAAGTGGACCTCAACGGGGTGTCAGGGTGTCAACTGCTATACCCTGACCTAAGAAAGACCCATCAAGTGGACCTCAACGGGGTGTCAGGGTGTCAACTGCTATACCCTGACCTAAGAAAGACCCATCAAGTGGACCTCAACGGGGTGTCAGGGTGTCAACTGCTATGAGAACAAACAAATTTCATTTGCTGCAGTCCAGGCTAACTAGAGCTTGATGGGCATGTTGGTTAACCATGTTTATTATCAGTGAGTGCTGGGTTGAATATTAACTGTGGTAATTTATTATATAATTATATTCATTTGTATGTCTGTGGAATTGTTTATGTAACATGAATGGCTGAGAAAAATACAAAAGAAACAAAGAAAATTGTCTTATCTTATTTTCTATTTATAATCATAGCCGGTGTCATTTGTCAAAAAAAATGTCTGCCATGACTTTCATTATCCTTGTTACTTTTATTTGAGTGTGAATCTGTGATAAATATGATTCCCCAACTTCTTTATGTAACGATATGCTGTGTCCAGCATCGCCGGCTAAATTTGAGTTGGTAGGGGCAAAACATAATGGTTGGGGAGGGGGTGGATACATTGCTGTACATAACACGGTAATGTAGCACCATTTCAAACCAAGACCAGGCTTTCTGGGGGAATGTATTTGAGATAACTTAACAAATTACAAAGTTGCAGCAAAAAAGTGCTTAGTTTTTTCATGTCCTTTAACGGATGGCATCCCCCACTCAATAGTTTTCCGAAGAGGACTTTTTTGAAGTTTTCGATACAACACGCCATAGTGTATGCAGACAGCTTTTTGATAAATTGGATAGCCCGACGCAAACCCACTCAGCTTTGTCCACTGTTATGAATACTCCTCTGGCTGCCCCTACCCCTCCTCCTCTCTTTTTCTTGATCTGCCAATGCTGAGACTTACTTTAAATGACTTTGGAGGATTAACTGATGACTACGGAAGACTAACTGATAAAGGCGGATGGAAAGTAACAACCATCTAGAAAATTGGATTGAATATTAATTTTTGGAGCATAGTATTACATGTACAGTATGTGCACTGTGTCTGACAAGAACCCCTCACAATACCCAGCTAAATGACTTTTTTCTGTGTTTAGTATGAATATTTGGCTAATCATAAACTAGAGCAAGAAAATACAATCCCAATTGTAAACTCAATTCTGTAATAGCATTTAGGGGGTTGCCTAAGTCAGATAACATACAGTATGACTGTACTATAGCCATATGCATCGGCTGTACACAGTATGCAAGTAGTATGTAGCATGTAGGGCATACCGAGTTAGATGTTTTATCTCACTAGAGTTACCCAGACTATGTGAGCATACACAAATACCTTAATCAAAGGTCAAAGGGCGATTTTGATAGACCACTGCCAGAAGTGCGATATGTGTTTAAATTAATAACGTAAATGTTCAAATTGACTTTGTGAGATGCCTGTAGATTTTAAGGAGAAAACATTAATTTATTTGGGATGATAATGCAATAAAATGTCTATTTAATGGCAACAATTTCTTGTGATCATAAGATCAAAACACACACATGTGTACAAACAAAAGCATGTGACCGACTTTGACCAATCACAGTGCATCGCACGATGTGTACGTACATTGGATTAGGCCTTCTAAACATTGGTTTAAAACTAGAGAGCTCTTGACTCTCTTCCACAAAATTAAATCAATATCTTTGCAGATTTAGGTAAATGAGAAATTTCTTCAACACATAGGCCTAGGCCAATGCAAAGATCTTTTGTGACGAAGATCTAGAAGATGTTTTGCGACCACGTTTTTTGGAACCATGTTATTTCATTTTTTGGTTCCTTGTTTCTCTTGTAAAATCTCATATTATTCATCATATTTGTTTCCATAAATCTTTAAAAATCAATTTCTACACTCTTATTTTACCCAGTAAGTAATAATTTCTTGATTCTTAGTATCACCGAGTCGTAATCTTCGTCTGAAAACGGCTTCATTATATATTCATAATCTTGAGTGGGCGGAATATATAAAGAAGAAACAAAGCAACTTTTCAGTGCGCTGGAAACTGACTCTTAGGACCTAACGTTTGGCCAATTTAGACTTACTGTATGAGTCAGACTAGGCTAATAACATTCAAGTGGTCCTGCCATGGGGGTCGGATCTCATGTTAAATATGTTAATTGGATTATTTGATTTGCAAAAATATGACTTTTTTGCACAAAACCTGATCGGTTGCAAGAAAATCGCAAAAGAAAAATTTATTTTTCATCACCTCGATGTGAAAACCCAGAATAAGGCTCAGTACGCAATGACATCATTTAAGGAACAACTGTGTGTAAACAATGCATCGATGCCATGTACAGTACAACGTGTGGCCGCCATTGAAATTTCACAACTAGTATTGATAGCTTCTCTGTTTGTTCTTCTAAAATATTACATTTTCCAAGCAATTAATCAACAAAATGCTGCACCATTGAGTAGTTGGAGGGTGCAGTAATATAAATTCTCAAACTAAAAGTCGTTTATTAATGGCAAAGGGCAACAAAATGAAACAATTCTGGACGTGTTTTGTGCACTTGACATGAACCGAGTTTTTGGAGCTTACTGGGTACAGTGTCATATTCAGCTCATGCCAAATTGTTACATCCGTTTTGTTCGATTTAAACAGTGGCTTGACCGCATCATCTCTGACATGAAAATTTTACCGTTTTGTGAGTAATAAAAATTCAAATGAGAGAAACAGAGGAAGAAAAAAATTAAGACTCAGTGATATTCAAACTCATAACCTCTCGCATTAAAGACGAAGTCGTAACCGACTGGGCTACTTTATCAGTTGAACTATTGTACGATATAGTGTGGAATATGATCGAAGAAAGAAAAATCGATAAATTAGAACTGAATTGTATTCATTTTGTTTATATACCATGCCATCCCTTTTAGTATATCAAATATACTTAAAAAATAAACAAACAAATTTTTAACAAATTCTTCACAACCTTTCAATTCACGTGCAAAATTGCAAACGGAATTGTGTGAATGAACTATTCAGTTCACGTAAGCCTGTTGACTATAAAGCGTCAAGCGACAGAGACTTGAACATTGATAAATAAAACTTTACATTTCCATTAGACGTAAAAAAGGTAGCTGTTGTTGCAACACTTCAATTTGATTGTTTAACAAAATATTACTTGCGAAACAGTAAGAAGAATTTCATGCCGACTTTACGCAGGCTTTGTTTGTTTGATAAGGGCTTAACGGCACGACGACAACGAGGGTCACATTGTGTCTGAAAGGTCAGATCATCTAGAGGTAGGAAGGAAAGAAACAGGGAGAATGAGAGAAATTCAAGAAAAAAAAGTCAGAAAGCTGTGATCTAGAGAGGAAGTGCATGGTTGAAACAAAAACAAAGTAGAGAGGGGTGGAAGAGGAGAATTAAATATGGTTGTAGAGGTAAGCATGATGAAGAAAGGAATATTTTATCCCAAAGAATTTCCTGGAAGAAGTCAGCAATTGAGTTGTGGGAAGCAAGGGAAGCTCTAGGAAGGTTGTACAGGGGGCAAGCAAAGAGAACGTGATGGATTGTGAGGGTGCAATGGCAATTGTTGCAGAGGGGTTGGGGGGAGCCACTAAGGAGGTGTGAGTGAGTGAGGTGGGTGTGACCAACTCTAAGACGGGTAATATGAACGTTGTTGATACGAGAGAGGTTGTTGATGGTGGGTTTGATCGGAATTGTGGGCTGGATGACATGGAGTTTGTTACAATTTGGGAGTTCCATGAGAGAAGGGAAGCAATGAGCGGTTTGATGTCAGAGAGGGTTTTGGTAAAAGGGGTAGAGAGGAGGTTGAGGGCAAGCTTAGCGGCTGCATCAGCCCTGTTATTGCCAGGGATGCCAACATGGCTGGGTATCCAGAAGAAAAGAACACTTTTCCTGCAGAGGGTGGGAGAAAGGAGTATCCTCCGGAGGAGGTGGGATGTGAGGTTATCCCATTTAAGATTGAGTAAAGAAGTAAGAACAGCCTTTGAGTCGGAGAAAATGGCAAAGTGGCTGAGCGGAGAGTACTCAATAAAGTTGAGGGCGAGGCAAATGGCCTAAGCCTCGGCTGAAAAGATGGATGAGTAGTCGGGAAGTCTGCTACTGAGGGTGATGTCTTGGATGACAGCAGCAGCAGCTGTCTTGTTGCCTTCCTTGGAGCTATCAGTATAGATGGGGGTGTAATTTGAGAGTTGGTCTTTGATCAGGTTGTAGAGATTGATGAAGAGGTTAGGGTGGGTGTGAGTTTTGTGATGAGTGGAGAGGCCCAGGTGAACAGAAGGGAGGGGGGTGGCCCAAGGAGGAAAAGTGGGCCAGGAGAAGGTGCCGTGAGGAGAGCATAGCGGTTTGCTCCCCAAGTGGTGTTGGAGAGTCGGAGGATGTTAAGGGAGCTGTTGCATTTTAGTTTCAGGTTGATGATGTGTTGCTTTTAGGTGAGCTTGGGGTCAAGAGTTAGAACCAGGAACTTTGTGTGTTCAACTTTAGGGATGCGATTGCCATTGAGCACAAAGTTCGGGTTGGGGTGAAGGTTGTTGAAATGACAAAAGTGCATGCAGACTGTCTTGTCTTTGGAGATTTAAAACCGATATTGTTGGACCAGACTTGCAGCTGGTTGAGGCTGATTTGGAGCCTATTTTCAACAATAAGAAAGCTAGGGGAGATGTAGAAGATGGTGAAGTCATCTATGTAGAGGGTACGTTTCATGTTGGGGCCAAGGTTATCCGCGATGTCATTAATGCTCAGGTTGAAGAGAGTGGGAGAGAGGATGCTGCCTTGGGGGATGCCCTCTTCTTGGGGGTACGGGTTGGAGAGGGTGTGGCCAATACGAACTTGGAACTGCCTGGGTGAGAGGAAGTTTTGAATAAAGATGGGTAAATGGCCTCAGAGGCCGATGGTGTGAAGTTTGCAGGTAATGCCGTATTTCCAAGTAGTGTCGAAAGCTTTCTCAAGTCAAACAATACAGCAATCAGGTGGGGGTTTTTTTGCAAAGGATTCCCGGATAGCGGTGCAGAGCGTAATTAACTGGTCTAGGGTATTGCGATGTTTTTGGAAGCCGCTTTGGTGAGGGCAGAGGATTATGTTGGTCTCAAGGAACCAGTTTAGTCTCTGATTAATGATTATTTCCATAATTTTACAGAGACAGCAGGTGGGGGCGATGGGGCAGTAGCTGGAGGGGTCGGTACTGTCCTTCCCCGGTTTAAGGATGAGGATGACAATAGCTGTCCTCCATATAGGGAGAAAGAAGTGTAGGGACCAAATGTGGTTGAGGATGGTGAATAGCGTAGTGGTGGCCTTGATGGGGAGGTGTTTCAGGAACTGGTAGGGGATGTTATCTGGGCCCTTGGAGGTGCAGCCAGCGTCGTGGATGGCTTGGTTTAATTCAGAAAAGGTGAGAGGGGTGTTGTAGCTTTCGGAGTTGTTGGCGGGAAAGGTGATTCTCCGGGCTTCATCGCAAGCTTTTTTGGTTTTGAAGGCATTGGAGTAGTTGATCAAGGACGAGATGTTGCTGAAAGAGGCAGCGAGGTGGTTAACGATGATTTTTTTCGCGGTGAGAAGGTCACCATTCCAAGAGAGATGGGAGATGGGAGATTTGCCCACTCTGCCGTGGAAACTATAAATCAATCTCCAAATCTTCTTAGTGGGGGTGTTGGTGGTGAGAGAAGAGATGAAGTTATTCCAAGTGTTGGTTTTACTGTCTTTAATAGTGCGTCTGGCCTTGGCACGGCTGATGCGAAAGAGGTTGAGGTTATGGGTGGTTGGGTTAGTTTTGAAGTTCCTGAGAGCTCTTTTCTTGTTCTTGATGGCGGTTTTGCAGTCATCAGAAAACCAGGGTTGGGGGATGATTAGGAGGTTTGGAGGTTTTGGGAATTGAGGAGGTGGCAATGTTGATAAGGATATTACTGAAGTTTGACATGGGATCCTCATCCTTGAGGAGATGGGGGGGAAAGGTGTGAGTCACAGAGGGTTTCGAAAAGGGGCCAGTCAGCCTTCTCAAGGTTCCAATTGGGGGTGTGGTCAGTGGGAGTTTCAAGGTTGGAGTGTATAAGAAGAGGGTAATGATCACTGCCACAGAGGTCAGCAGTGACTCTCCAGCTAAAATCAAGGAGGAGGTTGGGGAAACAGGTAGTGTTGAGAGTTAGTGTTGAGCAAGGACAGGCTGTGCTGACGAAGAGCGTTTTCAATGAGCTTGACTCTGGGGGTGGTGGTAATAGAGCCCCACAGAGGGTTGTGAGCATTGAAGTCACCAAGAAGGATGAAGGGTGAGAGGAGCTAAGAGATGAGGTTGTTAAGGCTGGTTGGCTGAATGTTGGTGTTGGGGGAGGAGGGGGGGAAATAGATATTGCAAAGAGTGAAAGTTTTGTGGAGGGAGATAGATATACAGATGGCCTGAGGGTCGGTGTGCACATGAACAGGGCTGTGTGAGATATCGTGTCTAACGAGAATGGAGACGCCCGCACAAGCCCTGTTGGCATCCATTTGATGTTTGTGATAGCAAGCGAAGTTGTTGAGGAAGTAATGGTAGGTGGTTTTCAAAAAAGTTTCTTGTAGGCAGAAGACGACCAGGTTGAAGGTGGTGGCCACAAGGTCAATTTCTTCAGAATTGGCCTTAAAGCTCCTTACAGTATGTTCCATTGTATGATGTTGTGTGAATGTTATTATTCTTATTGTTTATGTTGCACGCCATTAGGAGGCAGGGGGTTATCTTGAGGAGGATCTGTTGGGTCTGAGTTGGTTTATTTTTTCTTTGGATTTGTCCCTGTTCTTTGGGAACGGTTGTTTTTGAAAGTTGGACGAGAAGTATGTTTGGTAACCGAACAATCCATGTTCTCTTCCATGTCATTTGTGTGGGTTTGGAAAGTGCACTGTCTGTTTATTGGTTGTTTCTTGGTTTGTTGTTTGTTGATTGGATGACTGTTATCCAGGTTGGCTAAAGTTTGATGTTTGTTGGCATTAGAGGTGTTGGTGTAGAGGATGGCGGGTGTCCTAGAGGAGGAAGGAAGGTTAGGCGGAGAAGTGGTGATGGTGGAGGTCGTTTGGGTAATGTGTGTAAATTGTTTGTCAATGGCGATGGGCTTAGGACTGGGTAAAAAGAGCCAGGTGAGGTCTGTTTGGGTATGTGAGTCAGTTTTAGTTGTGTTAGGGGCGAATATTGGTGTTGGAGGAGACTACACTAGAGTATGATGGTTTAGTGTAGAATGAAGCGAGAAATTGCTTCCTGTCCTCTGGGTATGTGCAGGCTTTGTACTGTAGGACCATGTAAGAGTTGTATAGCCTGATCCTTCTTTTTCGTCTGGAAGCGGTTCAAATTCAAAAGGAACGACATCCCTTCATTATAAGATTGTTCTTCATTTATTTCCAAATCAATTTTATCATAGCTTGAACTTGAAAATGACAAATTAAGATCCGAACAGCCCGAAAAACTTTCGTAATCAGACAATATTTATACGTGGTTAGTATGTGTGTAATGCATTGTTTACGATCATCAGTAATACTCCCCATAGTACCTTCGAACTAATGCCAGCCGTATCAGTATGGCTGCCGTTGGTGATGGCTGGCCATCCAAGGGTACTACAAAATCCTATATCCTCCTGTACTGTTTTAAGCGAGGTGTTAAAAGTATAGAGAAATCTCAGTTTTAAGATCTTTATGAAAATGAAACCATTTTACCTTTTTTACACCCACAATGATTAAAATCCATGTTTGAAGCCCATCCGTCTTCAAAAACTGTTTTTAAGGTGATTTTAGTTACTTTTATTGAAGTATTTTAGGCTACTTTTCCTTCCATAAAAATCATCTGACGAGCTCTCCAAAGTACAGTCAAAGTTCAAAACACTGCCATCGGGGCAACAACATTTTAGTGGGGGTTATATGTTTTAGATTATTTGAGGAAAAAATTAAGAAAATACTTTTAAAGTACAATTATATAACCTAAACATTTTTTGATGTTTTACTTATTTGTTTTCAGACTTTTTTTTTTTTTTTTTTTTTTTTACCAAAACTATTTAATAAATGATATGAACAAAAGAAAAATGTTGAAAATGTTGAAGAAAAAAAAATTCCGAAAAATTTGCAACGTTAAGTCAATGGGGACATTTTTCCGATTTTTTTATGCTAAAATTAGCCCTTAATTCCTTTATTTCTCAAATCCAGCCAATATTATTATATCATTACACGATATGCACATAGTAGAATATGTTAAAATAGGGGAAGGGGTTATACACATTTTCCCTAGTCCGTGAGCGGCACCGACAGTAGCAACCTTGCCTTGTGTACAGAACAATTGATAACCCCTCTGACCAACAAATCCTCCAAGATGATCTTAACAAACTTGAACAATGACAAAACAAATGGCAAATGAATTTCAACCCCTCTAAATGCTACATCTTGTCAATTTCCTCTAAGAAATGCTTTAAATCACCTGTATATACCTTATGCAACCAGCCACTAAAGCGTGTCAACTCCCACCCATACCTAGGTGTTGAAATTGATAATAAACTCAGATGTACTAAGCTAACTCTGTACTTGGCCTATTAAAACGTAACCTCTCAAACTGTCCCACCAACGTTAAATCCACTGCTTACAAAGCTCTAGTCAGGCCAGCACTTGAGTACGCATCAGCAGTCTAGGATCCCCCATCACCAGTGCGATGTGGATAAACTTGAATCTATTCAAAGGAGAGCAGCCAGGTTCTGTATGGCAGACTACTGTTATAAATCTAGTGTAAAAAACATGCTTCATAAATTAGATTGGCCCCTGCTAAAAACAAGAAGATACAACACCCGGCTACATATGCTATATAAAATCAATAACAGTCTTGTCGCCATTAATAAAGATGAACTTATCACCACCGTCAGAGCTAATACAAGAAATAATCATGACCTTAATTTTCAGGTTCCCTATGCTAAAAAGAATGTATATAAACACTCTTTCTTGCCTCACACACTAAAGGATTGAATGCTTTACCGTCAGACATTGTACATGCACCAAGTCTCAACTGTGTCTGTATAAAGCTAAACTTACTAACACTTGTGTTGCTAACTAGTTTTTTTACTCATACTTTTTACGTTTGGTTGGCGTTTATGTCCTCTTGAAGGATTTTTGCCGACTTAACCGATTCAGATTCAGATTCGACCTATTTGGGCGGTTTTAAGATAGTTTTTTTTTTCGAAAAATTTTCAACGTTAAGTCAATGGGGATATTTTCCCCGATTTTTTATGCTAAAATTGGCCCTAAATTCCTTCATTTCTCAAATCCATCCAATATTTGTTGTTGTTACATTATATGCACATAGTAGAATATGTTAAAATCTGAAATAGGGGAAGGGGTTATACACATTTTCCCTAGCCCGTGAGCGGCACCGAAAGTAGCAACCTATTTGGGCGGTTTAAGATAGTTTTTACACCAGGCTGTTTTCACACCAGGCTGTCGGATTTGACCCATTGAATCTCGGATTTAGCCTGTGTAAGTGTTGTAGCCCTACCTGGCCTACTTAAAACTTACCTCGTCAACACGTTCGTTAAATTCGTTTACCAGTTTTGCGAGAAATAAAATGGCAGGAGGAGATAACAACACACGATGAGCCTCTTCTTGCCCTCGGGGTGGCTTTAACACTTCAACTCTCACCATATTAACATCATCTGCTTAAAACACTACAAAAATGAAACTCCTCTTCCAAAAAAATGATGCCTTTCTTGTCCTAGTAAGACCTAAGAAGTGAAACCTCACCAGTCAACAGATACCGATCGCTATGATTCTAATATAGCCAAATTGAACCAACCTGAAGTTAGCCTCAGATTCAGATTTAGCCTCAGATTCAGACTCAGATTCATATTCGGACTTTGTGTTTTTTACCTACCATGCGGAACCGGTGTAGCGTGTATACATTTGATATGGTCAGTGCAATGCTTCCATTGCGGGATATCTGTTACGCTTTATTTCTTTCATATCTTTCGTAGGTTCTCCTGGGAATATATACTACTTACTAGCACCTCAGTAATATGATGGAGCAGCAAATTATGATTCCAGTTGGATATAATGAGGAAAGATGACAATCCAAGGCAACAGCGATCTGGTGTCTTCGTTGAAGCTTCTAAGCTGGGATTCCTTAACTAGCACCTGGACCAACATACTCGCATATACACATTAGACCCTTGACCAAAGGAATAACTTGAGATATGCTACATATCCAGTAAAGCCGTCAGGCACCCTTTAAAATGGGCAAAAATGGCATATTTTGACGAAATTTTAGGTTTTCGGCCCTTTGGTGCCCTGGGGCTTCTAAGATAGCTCGTGGACCAACATACCCGCATATACACGTTGGACCCTAAGATCAGAGGAGTAATTTCTTATAGGTCCTATATCCATTGAAGCCGTCAGACATACTGAAAAAATGGGCCCAGTGACATATTACGTGGTGACTTGTTAAAATTGGCGGTTTTTTGGCCATTTGGTGCCCTGGGCTTCTAGAATAGCTTGTGGACCAACATACCCGCATATACACATTAGACCCTAAGATCAGATGAGTAATTTCATATAGGTCCCATATCCATTGAAGCCGTCAGACATACTAAAAAAAATTGGCCCAAGTGACATATTACGTGGTGGCGTTTTTCCGCCCTTTGGTGCCCTGGGGCATCTAAAATAGCTTGTGTACCAACATACTTGCATATACACGTTGGACCCTAAGATCAGAGGTGTAATTTCATATAGGTCCCATATCCATTAAGGCCGTCAGGCCAAAACCCCTTCGGTCACCCAGGCATACCAGGACTCAAGTTGCCCCACTGCGTATTTGGGCTTAATTATCGTTTGAAAATGTGATAACTGTTTTTTCAAGTAAGCCTAAAATACTTAAGCCTCAACTGCAATATGAAAGAAATGTTATCATCGATGTTTGCTTTGAGTTAAATACCAGACAAATCAACAGTAAAATATTGCTATATAGAATCAAGATGAATTTTGCATCCTTACAACAAGACATGATTTTAACTGTGATACATTTTACTCATACTGCTAACTGGCTAATATATTAGCCATTCTAAACAAATAATTAATTATCACAATTAATGAGGCACAATTATTTAATTATAGCATCCCACAAATACATTTCCAGTGGCAAACATTATAACAAAATATAACTAAAAAGATTTCAAAGGATAATTTTAGGGTCACGCAAGTATATCTTATATAAAAGACGACTTCAAAAGAAACAAAATAATGACAAAAGCATTCAAAAATCTTATTCCGTTACAGAGATAGCTAAGTTTAAAGTTTGGTATCATTTGTGTAGAAACAACTGAAACCAGACTAGTTGTGATGTCACAGCCTCAGGTTTCTCAAATTCTTTGTATATGCTATCATAATTTGGTCTGCCATTTTGTGGCTTAAAACCATGGGATATGTCAACAAGTAGTAAAACTGAATCTATGGGAAGGGCATTGATAATAAACCGCCTGAAGAAAGCTCGAGGAAAGATGATTTCAATGGTGTCAAAAATAAATAGAAATACATTAACCATTGTTAAGAATGTGAGGATGCATACGCCAACTTAGACTTACTACACCAGTCATTTCTACACAGATAAGACAGCTTTAAACTTGAATATCTCAGTTAGCGAAATAAGAATTTCAAACGCTTTCTCAAACATTTTGTTCTTTTAAAGTCCTCTTTCATATAAGATAGACATGTTTAAACCACTGAACTAATCCTCTAGAGATTTCTTTCGTAGTCCTCTGTCAAAGATGGACCACTTACTTGATCCCTGAACAAATACACCCGCCTCAAAAATAAACTCGCGATTTTATGCATCAACTATACACAAACAAATAACTTATCGATCGTGAATAGGCCAACTTATTGTGAATAATATTACTGCAGGCCACGTCATGTGTGTAATGTGGCAGTGAACTCCATGTGGATTTTGGTTGTTTACACTTTGGTAATTTTATAGCCTCAATTGTGGTATATGCATGATAGGATAGCTTATTCAGGGTAGGCCCTATTTAATACAACAACAACAACAACAAATGAATACACAACATTAACGGACAGACGCGGTAGTTACCTGCATTTTCCCATCAATCACCAGAAGTGACTGCCAGCATGGAGTTAAAAAACCCATGGCCTGACTAAGTCAGGCCATAACCAAGTATGAGGTTTGTCATTATGCCAAGACGGCGGTCATGGCGGTTAGGAGGACATAATTCTGATGTATAAGCTGGGTCAGGCATGACTGTAATATACCCTAATACAATTATATCCGATATACTACATCTCTACGGAGGCGGGGATGGGAAGGTGTGAGCTCGTACGGTCATGATGATAAAAAAAAAAACTATATTATAAATGGCATCTTGGTGAGGGTGGTTGGGGGTTGGAGGCTGGTTGTTGGGCAACATATCTGAGGCAATATTTGGACTCACTTTCCCACGAAAACAGAAAAATTAATTCTTTAAAGATTCAAGTTTTACTGGAATAACCTTTGAGGAATGAATTATGTAACTCTATATCCCCTCCCCTAACCATTTCATCTGAGCAAGACTTTTAGAGAAAAACTCATGCTCAAAATACACACACATGTGTGTAGACCTTACAATTGGTGACGTATCCGTAATCCTATATAACTGGTGACCAATCACCCATACATGTGTAGACCCTACAACTGATGACGTGGGCGTAATCCTATATAATTGCTGACCGATCAATATACAACACACACATATGGGATGGCGGTATTAGTAAATTAGGTTACACTCGTATTTTTAACTTATTTTATCTACCAGGTGACATGTACCGAAATGCAAAAATACTGAACTAGAGTAGTGTTTAAGTCATAATAGTTTTGAAAAAAGCCATTTTTAGAACAAAAAACAACCGAGGACGTCATCGGTTGTGTGCGTGTCATCGCTGCTTTGAAGGTGTGTAAACATACGAATGTCATCAGTTGGTGGGTCTAATCCCACCCACCCACACACACACACACACACGCACTCACAAACACACACACACCCACACACACTATTCTAAATTTCTCATAAAAACAAAGTTGGGGGCCCAACACATGCATATTGGACTTGTTAATACTTAACAGGCCCTTTGTTTTCCCAGCTTATAATTTGTAAAAACAGTACCTTTCTCGATTGTGCGCCACCCAAATTTCATTAGAGGGGCATCTTTGAAATGGGCCACGCAGGGCAAAACTTACTGCTTGGACCTGGGCCATTGTCATGACTTAAAGTGACGTGCCCTCTCCCATCTTCTTTGTAAAGATTAAAACGTGCCTCTTTACAGAGATAAAAGGGTGTCATATCATGTCACCCTATTCAGTTATTTTAATTGATCTTTTTATTGACAGATTGAAGTAACACAAACATCAAGCAAAATAGCAGAAATTTCACTTGTTGAGCGCCTTAAATTTGGGTTCTGCCACTGACTCGCTGAAGACTGGGTGTGAATTTGGGCCATCTGGTCTAATTTATAGGCCTGCTGATATACCGAGTTACATTTATTCTCACAAAGAAAATGATGCCTTCCTCAGTAAAAGTCTAAGGACCTCTTATTTGCTTAGTTTTCACATTATTTTAGACATTAATTATATTCTGATTGACAAACAATACAATTGCCTAATCATGATAAATCTATTTCAAACTTATGATCTATAAATTTTCCAAATTGTTGTAGATTTTGATATAAATCTATTCTATTGTACCGAATTTTTGATCAAAATATTTTGAATTTTAAAACTGCAAATCTAAAAAAAAAAAAAAATGGGTCACCAGTAATTTTCAGACCGATACAATTTGAGAAAGTTTCCGGTGTGTGTGTGTGTAAGGGAGGGGGGGTGACATATAAAGCTATACCGTACTGCTGTGCTACATTCTTTGAAAATACGAGTTGGAAAGTGTCCGTCAGATCATGTGTCCCCCAGATTTAAATATCTTCCGCCATCTCTGTTTGTGGGTGAATATGATCCCAACATCATCTGATGTATGTATTGTTACTTTTTTTGTGTTTTCTGATTTTTAGCAGAAATGTAGACGTTTTTCATGCATTTTGGACCTGAAAATGCAGAAATTGAAATCCATTTTTTCATGATTATTGATGAGTTTTAAATATTTCTTGATCGACCCCTTCATATTTCATGATCTTAATTTTTCTTTATTTGTAGTTTTTCATTGATAATTGGGCACTTTTCATGTATTTTGGGCCTGTAAATGAGATAAGTAGAAGGCTGATGATATTAAATTTTCTTTGTTATTTCAAGAATATCAAGAGATCTGACTATTTATTTGTGGGTGTATGTAGTCCTATTTACGATCCCTACATAATAATCTGATGTACAATTTCACGTTTTTTTTTATTATGAGCAGAAATGTAAGCGTTACAAAAAAAAAATGTATTTTGGGCCTGAAAATGAGATAAAATAGGGAATGCAGATAATTCATTTTCTTTGTTTTATTGTGGAGATCCGACTATCTATTTGTGGGTGTATGTATGATCCCCCGCATATCAGCTGATGTATATCCTTCCCATTTTCTGGCTTTAGCAGAAATGTGAGCATTTTCATGTAATTTGGGCCTGAGATGGGACAATTAGATGCTGCATTGAGAAATTGAATTCCTTTTGTTATTTCATGATTATTGATTTCCTGGGTGTATGTATGGTGGGCCCCTCATATTTTATGATATTAGCTTTTAGTAGTAAGTACAGGGTGTTCACCGTCCTCAAATTGCACTACGGGGTTTGCGCCGTCCTCGACAAAACAGGCTGGGTTCACTGTCTTTTAAGACCGGCCTTCGGCCTCCGGTAAAAGACGGTGAACCCAGCCTGTTTTCGCGCGTGCGAACTCAAATGCCACAACAATATTCCCGTAAAATGTGATCGGATGGTCACCGCACCAGCGGAAGGTCCCACTATCGCCACTGACGTTGACCCTCAACTGCTCACGCAAGCTTGCATTTGAATACCATTTACTCGTTATGACACGAGAAGTGAATAGACTATGACTCAGAGCTACCCTGTAATTCACTCCGTTGTAAAACTGTAAAAATAGCCGCTGTTCAACGGGAAACCACATACCACTTATCAGGCAGAATCAAACTCTCGACGGACACCACCCATTCTCTATCATCTGGCAAACTCAAATCAGAATTCAAAACAATTTCCGACGAAAAACGATAAACGACACCGGCAGCGTTACTAGCGATCACCCAAATAACCCTCATTCACTGGTTTAGAAGACCGTTACTTTTTTTTTTGCTTTGACAAGAGTGCGTTTCTTTTCGCGTTAAATAACTACTTTCACCATTTTTAAATGCTGGAGGAAAACAATTTATGACAGATAACGAATACGAGACTAAAATTGAGTAAATGAATGAATGTGATGGGAGATCGAAATGATAAAAAAGTTAAAAGTCTGCATTCTCTACATCCCGATACTAGTCAGCTAGTGTACTTGCCGGCCAAAATTCCGTCAAACACACCCCATAACATTGCGGAAACGCCACCTTTAACGGACTTTCCACCGCTTTACGTTACATATATACCCCTTACTACTGTTTTTCTTTATTTCTAGTAAATGAAGACAAATGTGTGTACCTCTGTGTATATCAGGTTTTTTTCTGAAAGTAATGTCTCACAAATGTTCAATAAAATCCAACGAAAATTCAGAAAGCATTATTTGAAACCATCGTAATGTTTTATTTGTCTTTTTACGAGATAAAAATTCAGGGTAAGATTTATGTAAATTCCAGGGGAAATACACAAAACTCACCTTCCAGGCTCTTCCAATAAGGCCCTGACCATAATTTGTGTTACTAGGTGGCATTTAAGCCTCATTTGTAAATCTATTAAAATCAAGGCACGATAGTTAACATCCTATACATTTACACCTAAAACGAAGAAACCAATAGACTGCATTTGATCTACAAGTGTTTTTCAAAGCCCATCCACCTGTCCATGTCAGGAAATTTCCATCTGATACACCCATCCGCAATTAGCATTCTATTATATGCCGACGGACGGAGAATTTAGTGGTGTAGATTTTGAGTGACAGCGACAAGCCAGCGAGCCATAGTCAGAGGGGGACTGGCAAGCAGGTCCGCCCCGCGCCGCCCTGGCTTCAAAATAGTGTATAATATGTCTCACAAAGCCTGAAAAACTGCCAGAGCGGCCCACCGGGGGCTTAGACTCTCCCCCGTTCAGTCCGTCATGGCACCTCTTTGGGGCACGTCGACCAATGGCTGAATGGAATTTTAACCCCCAAATCGCCCCTGGGGCCCATCGTCAAGCTATTTAGCCAATATTTTTCGGGCAATAATTTTGTTTGACTATTATATACTCGGGGAATTTCAACCTCCCAGCTCTTTTTCACCACTTAACCCTGTTGTCATTTCAATGAGCATTTTGATTGGTTTGTACATGGAGGTATATGAATACTTCCAAGAATAGACACACATACATAAGACTTTTTGTACATGAAAGTATATGAATACTTCCAAGAATAGACACACATTCATAGGCGGGATAACAGTACTTTTCCCACTTCTTCCAAATTTGTATCTTTTGTATGGTAATATATTTGCATAATAGCTTGCTTTTGTGATCCTACACTTTTGAATTTGCCCCCTCCACACACACACACACACACTTTGAATGCATTTTTAAAAAAACAATTTATCATTGCATTATTTTTCTCTAATTTTCTTTAGTTTTACTACCTTCTTGACATATCCAATGGTTTTTGTTATAGAATACATACAGATTTTTGAGGAATCTGAGGATGTGATATCACAACTAGTCTGATTTCAGTCGTTTCTACAAATATGATACAGAACTAAAATATCTTATTAATGGAATAAGGTTTTTAATGTTTTCTTGAACATTTTGTTGCATTGTAAGTCCCTCTTTCATATTAGATTAACTTGTTTGACCACTGATCAAACCATTTTAAAACTGACACAGTACACAAAAAAGTAGGTCTACACTAAATAATCAGCATATAGGAAGCAATATTTATTTACCACAACACAATGTAATGAGTAAAAATTGAATGAACAACACAAACAGTTTAGTTAAGATCTAATAATACAAAAAAAAACTTTGTCTAGAACCTTGCATAACTTTAGCCAAATTAAAACTTCAACAGATTTGTCTAGATGATATAAATCCCATGGCAGGCCCTCTTTAAGAATCTTGGAACTGCTCATTGAACTACTAATAAACTATCCGTATAGAGGACGCATTTATTTGTAACAAAATTCTATCACAAATAGTGTCCAGTACACCAGCAAGTGTTTTGGGAGACAGCAGCCTTGTAGTTGTGGTTATTCAGATGAACAGCAATTAATTTGTTATTTAAACTGGATAAAACTGAAATTGAAACGATTTCTATTCAAGCAATGAATTCCTGTATCGTTGATATAAGAACATGGATGTTCGCTTACAAACAAATGACAGCAAGACAGAACTCTGTATCTCAGGTTCAAATCAAATTCTATCTCAAGTCAATAGTCAATCTATAGAAGGTGGTTTTTTAAAAATAAAGTCAATATCTTGTAAAAAAGAGCATTATAATGACCTACTTGTGCATGTTTTTGTTACATCACATTTAGATAATTGTAGTTGTATCTATTTGTGATTCCAAAATACACATTATGAAAAAATTTAATGCATGCAAAATGTTGCTGCTTAATGTAAACAGACACAAAAAGATCTCAGCACATAACACCCATTCTTACAGTTTTACATCAGCTTATAGTCGAACATAGAATAAATTACAAAATTATTTTATTTACTTTCAAAGAATCAAAGCTAGATTTGGAATGTCACCACAACATCTCAGCGATCTCTTTTTGACTGACTTGTTAGAAACTTAAGATCCAAACACAAAACTAAATACAAAATACTATGCACCAAGCAAAGAGCTTCTACACCAAGTCAAAAACTGCTGGTATTCATTCTTTATCTACTACCCCGTCCTGCTTCCGGCAGAATTCACTTCCATTAAATCTTTGACAAACAACATATCGTAAATTATCTTAAAAGGACCTTAAAGCTTCTTCTATTTGGCATGTATTACGGTCTATAATTATTGTTTGTTTTTCTTTACTAAACTAACTTTTTGTACAGCGCTATTGAGTATTCTTTATAATACTAACAGAGCTTAATAAAAGTCAGTTAGATATACTAGCTAAAATTACAGTTTTTTCTAAGAGATTATATATTCATTCACAAACCATTGGTTACTAACTTAAGTCAGCCTCTTTCAGTTCCTAACATATAAGAGCACTGATCGATAAGATTGGTTAATCTGTTGGTCATGGATCTGCTCATCAAGTGGCTTCTTGATCGATAAGATTGGTTAATCTGTTGGTCATGGATCTGCTCATCAAGTGGCTTCTTGATCGATAAGATTGGTTAATCTGTTGGTCATGGATCTGCTCATCAAGTGGCTTCTTGATCGATAAGATTGGTTAATCTGTTGGTCATGGATCTGCTCATCAAGTGGCTTCTTGATCGATAAGATTGGTTAATCTGTTGGTCATGGATCTGCTCATCAAGTGGCTTCTTGATCGATAAGATTGGTTAATCTGTTGGTCATGGATCTGCTCATCAAGTGGCTTCTTGATTGATAAGATTGGTTAATCTGTTGGTCATGGATCTGCTCATCACGTGGCTTCTTGATCTGCAATAAGATTGGTCAATCTGTTGGTCATAGATCTGCTCATCACGTGGCTTCCTGATCTGCAACCCTGCAGTAATGAGAAATAATAGTAATATATCTCAAAAGAATAAAAACTTACACAGAGTGATATATTAATATTGCTATCCTTATTTTAGCAAACTAGCAGCAAATTGCATGCTTTTTTTAAATGAAATTTGGCTTCCATTGCCTATTTTGCCTTAATTTAGGATCTGGTTTGCCCAAAATTTCTCATTTCTTTAGAAAATTCATGAATTATTATCATATTCAGTAGTAAGTTTTAATACCAAAAATTCCATACCCATATATCTGCCAACATTTATACTTTTTTTGCTTTTCTTGCCTTTTTTGTGAAATGAATTTTTTTGCAGTCCAAAAATTGACATTATTAAGAAGCCTGGTCACCCCCAAATGAACAAATCTGTAACAGGTGGAAAATGCTTCCGAACCCATAGGATGCCACCCCCTCCGTGTTTGACGTTTTAAGTCTCATTGACTTAGTGTGTGCATAATTATCGCTTACGGTTACAGCTAATTAGTGGTGGCTAATTAAAATTTAATGTAGAATATTGCATATCAAACGAAAGGTCTAATAGTCTTCTGTACCTCAGAGAAAAATAAATTGTGAACAAGTTGATATTTCTGGGCGTAATTTGACCAAATTGCGCCCCACGTAACAGAGATCACTCCGAAATTCTTGGACTTTGTTCCTCTGCAAAAACGGCTGATTGAGTCTACTTAATTTGGTTCGATCCCGAATTTGTTGACATTATTGAGAAGCCTGTTTGCCCCCCTAATGAACAAATCCGTAACGGAGGAAAATGCTTTCGAACCCATAGGATGCCAACCCCTCCCTGGTTGACGTTTTTAAGTCTCATTGACTTAGAGTGTGCATAATTACTGCCTTACGGGTACAGCTAATTTAGAGGTGGTTAATCAAAATTTAAAATAGAATATTGCATATCAAACGAAAGGTCTAATAGTCTCCTGTACCTCAGAGATAAATAAATTGTGAAAAAGTTGATATTTCTAGCCGTAATTTGACCAAATTGCGCCACACGTTACTGAGATCACTCCCAAATTCTCGGACTTTGTTCCTCTACAAAAACGGCTGATTGAGTCTACTTAATCTAATTCGATTCTAATTTTTTTGACATTATTGAGAAGCCTGATCACCCCTCTAATGAACAAATCCGTAACACTGGAAAATGCTCCTGAACCCATAGGATGCCATCCCCTCCCTGTTTGACGTTTTCAAGTTTCATTAACTTAGTGTGTGCATAAGTATTGCCTTAAGGATACAGCTAATTAGAGGTGGCAAATTAAAATCTAATATAGCATATTGCATATCAAACGAAAGATCTAATAGATCCCTGTTACCCAGAGGAAAACAATTTGTAAAAATGTGATATTTCTGGGCGTAATCCGACAAATTGCGCCCCACGTTACGGAGATCGCTCCCAAATTCTCGGACTTTGTTCCTCTGCAAAAAGGGCTGATTGAGTCTACTTAATTTAATTCGATCCCGAATTTTTTGACATTATTAAAAAGCCTGGTCATCTCTAATGAACAAACCCATAACGGAGAAAAATTATCCCGAACCCATAGGATGCCACACTCCCTGTTTGCAGTTGCGCCCTGGCCACTGCCACCACGCCACTGGTATCCACCGTACTACTGGTAAACTCAAAGTTCCAAGTGTGGTACCTGCAGACCCACTGAACTCAAGGAGCCTGAACGGGGCAGCGGAAGAAAGGTCGCGGCACCCACCTGTTTACAAACCACGGACAAAAATCGATGACTGCATGACGGAATAAGCGCCTTTCGTGGAAAATTGTTCAATTTTTCTTTCTTTGAAAACAACTAAGGAATTTATTTTCAATAGGCCTATTTTTAAAATGTATCTATTCAAAATATATATAATTTTTCTATATTGTTCTTTTGTGGTGGTGTTAGTTTTGGATTTTTTTAAGGTGACTTATACTTCTTTTACCGTCTCTTGTTTGTTATTCACTTAATAATTGTTCGCAGTCGGCCTTGTGCATGATGCAATATTTGCGATTCGTCCTAAGTTTGCCAATAATAGACATTTTAGTTGCATAATTCTAAACTGAAAACCCAGCTACACCCTTCTTTTCTTAAATCGATTAAAAATCTTAGTTAAAGATGAATGGACGTGTGGAGACAACATGCAGTTAAGCCAAATTATTTTGAAATCTTCTTCTTTGTTAACGGCAGAGGCAGCACCTGCTAAATTGTCTTTCAAATGTATCAAGGACCACGATAATACCAAATATTTCATCAAACGTGGTTAGAAATGGACTATTTTACAGCGTTTTCGCCGCGAAAGTGACCTTTTCATAAAATGATCGGATTTATTGAAGTTCAAGACATTTTCTTGAGACGAGATTCCCTCAAAAACTCCTGAACCTGCAGCTTTAACTCGAACCGTAGGGTCCAATATGATATGTTCTAAAGTCGAATATAATTGTGCTCATGACTTTTTAACACACTAATTGGGGGAATGGGGGGGGGGACCCACTCAAACCTTGCATTTCTCCCACTTCAACTCACTCTTGCCCTTGGAAAAAATACTTTCACTCGCACTGCACTCATCACGTTCTTCATGACCTGTTGACAAAATTTTAAAAATATATTATAAAAAAAACCTTTCAAAAAATTGTCCATCTCATGAAATCTGACATCTTAGCTTTCAAAGAAATTGTGTGTATCCATTTACATATGTTTCCCCACCCCACATATCTCTCCTCTTTTTAATTTGGAAATGAAAGAACATTTTTGTACTTATAGTATGTGTCTAACGTATAGAAATTATTATAATTTGTTTTCCTTTCCCCATAAACGAAAAAGCTGGCGCTAATCCTATATTGTAAAGTTCCAACTCAACTCTTCTTCTCACATGTATATTTGACCCTGAAGCATGTACAATTCAAGTTTAGCTAGCTACAGTTAAAGCATTACAGTATATTACGGCGGTACGGTACGTGTATAGCCTATACAATAGTATACCATTAACAAGGCACGCTAACTGAAAAAAATATGGCTGGGGAGACTGAACCAGTAAATGAGGAAAAAACTCAAGAAAACGACTCAGGGAAAAAGCAAAATGACGCTGATATAAAAAAAGATGACAAAAAAATAACTGGAATACCGGAGCTGAAGCTCGGGGATTTAGTATGGTAAGAGTTGACTTTATTTTTAAAATCCCGATGCTGTTGTTTAAATGATGTGCGCTTCCTACCATAAAAGCCTATTGCTGTTATAACACTAGGCTAAGCTAGATTCATAAAGTAGAATTTAATTTTAAATGGGTCGGCGTGATGTTGTTGTGGAATTAACAAAGGTAAATTTACGATATGTACTCAGTGAATGATTTTATCATAAATTATTTAGATAGTAAATGGCAACCCCAAAAAATCAACAAAATCCCAAGTCTGGGCACATTTCTATACCCATTCCTCAGTACAGGTCGACATTAGGATTGTTATAGGGGGCTTACGAGGCTTGTTAAAAATTAGTTAGGCCTACAATTCGTTTTTTGTTTTCAATTCACACGTTGTAGAAAACCTGATGATTAAAAATTAACTTACTTTTTGGATATTCTTAATTAATTAGTCTAAATAATAGTACTTTTCCAAAAAAAATCCTAAATCTTTACCTATTTAGCACCACGACGGGATAAAGTTCTCCGAGATTCATATAATGGTTGCCACTTTCTTAGTCATTGCACATTTGTGATTAATTATTTAATTTCTGCAAATAGGTTTTAGAATGTTCCACTAAACTGCAAGTTGATTTTTCGTTGACATTTTTTTTTTCATATAATTTTAACATAACATAACAAGATTACGGATTAGAAGGGTTAGTCACCCCATAAAAAGCCCAAACTAACACCACCACCACCACAAAAAAAAAATCAAAGAAGCCCAGAATTAGTAAAGAAATTATCAATGTTGACCTTGAAATTGTGAACAGAATTGGAGCTAACTACCCCACTCAGGCAAACCATTCCTTAACAACCCTTTGCGAAAAGCTAAAATATTGAATATCTATCCGTGAGGACTCTTTAGTCAATTTTAAACTGTTACCACGTGTCACATGAGGATTAGCTTAAACATGCAAGAAATAACAGGAAGTCAAAGCATCACTACCAGATGGGAACTTAAAACCTGAATCATATCGCCATGTACTCTTTTCAACTCAAGCGTGGTCAAACCAAGAATTCGCAACCTAGATTCATAAGAGAGATTTATTACTTTGGGAATAAGTATAGTGGCTCTTTGCTCAACCTGCTCCAAAACGAACTAATACTTCTCATAAAAGGGACTCCAAGCCTGAATAGCATACTCAAGGTGAGGCCTGACTAACGGCTTATAGTTATACAAATATCTTTTATTAAGTAGTTTGGTAAAAAAATTTATAAAAAACTGCCAAAACAAATAAAAGATCAGGAAATGTTTAGATTATATAATTGTACTTTTAATAAGTATCATCTTAAATTTTTCCTCAAATAATCTGAAACATATTACCCCAGCTAAAATGTTATAGCCCCGATGGCAGTGTTAGAACTTTGACCGTACTTTGGAGAGCTCATTAGACGATTTTTATGGAAAGAAAAGCAGTCCCAAATACTCCGATAAAAGTAACTAAAATTACAGTACCTTTAAAACAGTTTTTGAAGACATGGATGGGCTTCACACATCAATTATATTCATTGTGGGTGGAAAAAAAGGTAAAATGGTTTCATTTTCACACAGATCCTATGAGAGATTTTCCTATACTTTTAACACCTTGCTTAAAACAGTACAGGAGGGTATAGGATTTTGTAGTACCCTCAAACCAGGGTGCATTCCATGTGAAACCTACGCTGAAGGTATAACAAGGCCTTTGCTTTCATATATGTCAAGACAGTCAAGAGACCATGCAGCGAGTTACCACAATAAGCTTAAGTCGTGTTTAGTATTTTGCTTCTACAATACTTTCTGCAGTGACAAAACTTGGTTTTACTTTCAAAAAAGTAGAGTAAGGGTTACCTGTTAACATTATTGTTAGTCTTAACTTATCCATGCATCAAATGCTGCTGCATTTTACCCCCAGAGGCTCTAGTCTTATTATATTTGGTACTGCAAATAGAAAAAGAAAAACTCTTTGTTTTAATTATTGGGCCATAGGCTCAAAAGTGTTTTACTTTTTGAGTTTTGTAGTCCGCGCCAGTGAAGTACTTACAACCTTTGTAAACATTTAGTGAAAATCATTATAAAACTATTCATATGTTCCTAAGTCTGAAAGTTGCACACTTATGAGAAATTGGGGGGAAAAGATTAAAAAATGCAGTTTTGGTTGCTACTGTATGTCATTATTTCCCCTAGCAACCAGCATTTAAAAGCATTTAAGAGGTAACTTGGTACAATAAAGGGCAAGAGATATATTGCATTGTGGTTTATAGAACACTACAACAACATGCAAGAGCAAAATTTTTGCAAATATTCAAAATATATGCTAAAATCTTGGGAAATTGTGATTTTGGTTGCTATCGTATTATATCACTTAGCAACGGCTTTCTTAAATTTGTGTACATTAATGTTTTTGGAGGAAAACCTTTCTGAGCATTCCCCAAGTAACCCTAGTAGGATCTTGTTTCCATAGGGGACCGAAGAAAGGTCCCTTCATTTGGAAGGGCCTGACCCTTGCCCCATAGAAGGGTCCAACCCAGCTCTTATCCTGTACAAGACCCTTATAACAAAAAGATATTATCTAATTTTTAAATTTGGCTATTTCCAATTTGAACATCAAGTGGGGAGGGTTTGTACTTTAGAATCAACACTGCACTAAGATACTTAATTTCATTAGTAGGGCCTCACATACCATCAACTCTGGGCCGATAGCACTGCAGTGTATATAAAGTGCAAGTAGTCCTATAGAATACACTCTAAGAAAATACATTGCATAACCTTTTTCACTCAATAAACATAAACAAGATATTACAGCAAAAGTCTGTTGAATTCTTAGCGAGAAAAAGACTATTTAATGTATGTTCCTGCAGATGACAGGACTTAAACTTACACTGTCTGAGTGTGAGATGAATTTACATTATATGCAAGGTTGAACAAGTTCCTTTACAAACAAAAGATGTTTTTGGTCAATCATGGCGGACTAAAACACAAAACTAAAATCGCAATTCACAAAAGAAGTGTTTACTATTTCCAGAATATAAACTGCAAACTGAATAAAAGAATTTACTCTTTCAAAGAAACTGAGCTTTTTCACTTAATCCTAACAGAAAATATCAAATAATAAATCATGTTCAATATACATCAAATAATCAACTTTTCACCTGACAGGTTAATTACGCTTGTATTAACAAACTGCAAGATTTTTAGTTTTCATGATAGAAAACAAGGATTTCAAAATAACTTTGCATACAATTATTGTTTGGCAGGCGGAATTACGTGCTTTCAATTATACATAAATTGATAAATACAAATTTCATAGAATAACATAAAATATACGAACAGAAATATCAGTTATCAATTGACCGGTGGAATGTGTTTTTCAAAATGATAATCATGTTTTCTATATACATGTACCCACTACTGGAAGGCCAAATGACTCATTCCAAAAAGCTGTAAGGTCTCTCAGCTTATCAAAATAAAAAAGTTTAATTCCAAGGACTAACATATTAAATAATATACAGTACATGCAGAATGAATTGATCAAATGGAAGGCGGAATGCAGTCATTTCCAGCAAACTGCAAGATTTCTCTGTTCATTATAATAAAATGAGAAATTTCAAGGGATAACTTATTGTCAATATACTAACAGCAATTAAATTTAAATTGACAGGCAGAATGTACCTATTCACAATATATTGAAAATAAATATGAAATTCCAAACAAGTGTCAGATTGTTGCAGTTTAAAATAACAGAAAATTACATTTTCAAATAATGTTCACCACATTTAGTAATCAATATATCAACTGGAGGCTAAAATGTGCTCATTCCAGCAAAACTTGCAAGATTTCTAAGTTTATCATAACACAAAATTGAATGCATTTGTTCCAAACAAGTGCAAGGTTGTTGCAGTTAAAATAACAAAAAAATAATGTTTTCAAATAATCATAATAATGTTCAACATGCAGTAATCAGGTCATCAGCTGGTAGGCTGAATGCACTCACTCCTTCTAGCAAACTGTAAGATTTCTGTCCATCATAATCAAAATAGAGTGTACTTGTTCCAAAAAGTGTAAGGTTGCTGCAGTTTAAAAAAACGGAACAAATATTTTCAAATAATAATATTAATAATGTTCAACATTTAATAATCAGGTTATCAACTGGAAATTATTTTTTGTTCCAAGCAAGTGCAAGGTTTCTTTTTTCTAGAAACTTTATCTGCAGTGTACTTTTCTTTTTGTTTATAATACAATGCTTGGGTAGCAAATCAGGTCTTTGAACTAACAGGTTTATAGGTCCAGATGCTGAACGTAAAGTTTTCACTTTTTTACTGGATACAGTACTTCATCTCTACCTGGCAAGTCATTTTCTTGTAATGCAGCACTGGTTGTTGACATCCTCATCTGAAGAAAGAAAAAAATGAATTGAAAAAGAGATATAAGAGAGTATGATTAAATTATTTCAATTCTAAAACTGACTCAAAATATCATAAATTCTTTCTGAGAAATTTCAAACCCGTTACCAAAACAAGCATAGAAAAAAACTTTTGTTTGCTTTAGTTAAGTTCTGTGCAGACAATTTCTTATATGGAACTATCTTTGTTCTACAAATTACATTCTATTTAGATATTTTCATATGCGATGAAACATGCAACAAAATTTAAAACTGTTATTGCCCCTATATGCCTTGGTTTATTTTATATAATTATAAAGCAAATAATGAAAACAATTTGGGAATGAAATCTTTTTAATTTGAATAAAATTCTGTGTCAATTTTTTTTTTTTATATATGCTGTAACTACTGCATTATTGGAATATTAAAGAATAATAAAGAATACATGTTTTGTAATGAATATAGTACAGTACATATTACACAATGAAAACTGACAAACAAAAAAAGAAACAAATACATTTTAGTTGTGTGATATGTACTAAGAAAAATCCTAGATAGTTGTGCTACTGTACTTTACAAGTTTACCATTGAGGTTTAACAGCTTTAATTATACATGAAGCTGTAAAGAGTGTAAATATGTATGGTCCTAACTAGTGTGGTGGGATGGTGGACTCGACAAACAATTTTTTATGTGCTGTAAATTTCTTGATCAAACAATTTTTCTGTACAAGATAATTAATTTCACCAAGGCCTGGAAATAAAAACAATTTAATTTTGATTGGTAAACTGGCAATGAACCATTAAAATACAGAAAATTGCTTAAAAATCAAATGAAAATGAATTAAATTTTATATTCCCTTTGTAAAATTGGCTTAAAAGCAGAATCCATAATAAATGAAAACAGGATATTCTCCATCACATGGTTTTTGTGCACTATGACTGCGACTGCTTACAAGTTCCTACTCCATCACCACGACTACGACATCAGAGAAAGGACAAATTCCTACTCAAGACCCCTCTCATGAAAAAAAGCACTTATTAAAAAAATGGACATCTGTCCTTCAAAATGAACTACGACTCCGCCTTCGAGATAATGAAAGGGGTATACCTACAGAAGTGCGTTGGATTCAGCAGTTAGCAAAATAAAACAAAAACCAGTTGTAATAACCATTTAAATCTACTATTGAGTTCAATTTGTTTGTTCAATTTGTTTGTAATTATCAGGTTCTGCAGTCTCAGGACACTTGCCTGCCTAATGGTGCCAAAATCTTGGTCGCAACAATTTTTTTCAGTAAAATTCATGCTGCAGTTTTCATTGGCAATAAATTTTCAACCAAATGGTATTCTTTTTTGTTCTGATGACTACTATCACAGAAGACAAGCCTGAAACTTTCATAGGACAACACTTAACTATCACAGAAGACAAGCCTGAAACTTGCATAGGACAACACTTCACTATCACAGAAGACAAGCCTGAAACTTTCATAGGACAACACTTAACTATCACAGAAGACAAGCCTGGACACCACTTGCTATCACAGAAGACAAGCCTGAAACTTGACAACACTTATCACAGAAGACAAGCCTGAAACTTGCATAGGACAACACTTAACTATCAGAGAAGACAAGCCTAAAACTTTAACTATCAGAGAAGACAAGCACTCAACAACACTATCATAAGACAAGAAAGACAAGCCTGAAACTTTCATAGGACAACACTTAACTAAAAACAAATTGATTTAAATTACAGTACTTTCAGTTTTTGAAGGGGCTGCTAAATTATATAGGTTAGGCCTACATTGCTTATTGGTTTCACCTACATTAGAATCTTTACAATAACGTTAGTTTAGTCTAACGTTGGGTCCACACAATTTGTAGACCAACTGTAGCAATGCATACTGTAAATGCTTGGACCCCTAAAAATAATAGAATAATTAATTTTGTATTCAGAATTTGGTTCAAATCAAAACCATTAATTGCAGACAGATCATATTCATCAGAGAAATTACTTGGAAAAAAAAAAATAGGCTACTGACCTTCTTGTTTAGATAATGATTGCAAGTGCCTTTTCTCTGCTCCATGCATCGCACAGTACTGCCACTGCACTGGTTACAGTAAGTGGTAACAGTCCAGAGATAGGCCTAGTAACATTACACTTTGTGTGGAAACCATGTTGGCCTTCCAACATTGCGATTCTAGTCAAATTCACACCATCTGAAAATGGACTCTTTTGCCGAATTAAGTCCAGCAGACTGCTTTTCCTTCACATGAAGGAACAACGTACATAATAGAATATTTATTCTGCGTCATATCATTTTTGCAATAAGCTCGCGAGTCCATCACGGAGTTGATTATAGAGATGTTTACACTAATAAATGGTGACTGATACAAACAAATTGTATCATTTTATTGGCTAATTTGTTGGAAAAGGAAGATCACAATCTATTAAACGACTAATTGCGATCGCTTGTTGTTTGAATGAACATAATTTTAGGCTCTTTCTGAAGTTCAGAAATCATGTCATTTTGCCGTATAGTTCTGCAATTTCAACAATATGCAACTTCTGCAGATGGGAACATCCTGATTAAGATTCCCATCATTTTTAAGAACATTTTAAGGGTATTTCAAAGTAGTTCCCTGATTGGGAAAATGCTTGATCCTTTTTTTTCAATCTACATAAATTAAATCGCAACACCAATCCTTAGTTACTTTCTTATCCCATATGGGAGAACTCATAAGTAATTGTTTTGGGTAAATATTGCTTCTGCTTTATACTGTACTCAAATGCCTCCAAGTGGCGGTTATCACTGTAGGCTGGCGTGGCGTGCAGTATAAATTAAGGAAATGAGCTTTGTTGACAAGGTCCTTTACATCCAGTTTGGCAAGTTCATTTTTAAAAGTTGATAAGATATATTTTTTGAATAACGTTATTTTCCACCACTGTTAGTTTCCGCCCCTAAAAATCAGTATTTTCCACCACCTAAAACGGTATTTTTTGCCCCTGGTTCGGGCAGAAAACACTCGTTTTTCAGGCGGAAAATACTGTTTTTTAGGCGGAAAATACTGTTTTTTAAGTGAGTAATATGACTATTATAAGCAAATTGGAATCATGGCTTGTAGGATAAGCGAGGTCAATGCAAGTTTTATTTTGATTAGTATCGATGTAAGAGGGTGAGGTAAACAAGTCTTAGTAAATAAACTGGTTGTTAGGTAGAGAGGTCTTGGTCAAAAGAACTGTTGGTATGCATATTTGTTAAGCTGTAATTCTTTGCATTTATTTTTAGGGGGAACACGTTTTTCTAGGTACCAGTGAGGTATTGTACGTATATTACAACTTGGAACCATTGGCTTATGGAATGAGTGAGGATAAGGATCAATTTAGCAGGATAACTGGGAGGGAAAAGCAAGTCTTTATAGTTAATATGAACCTGGTGGAATGGCATCATTGGTATTGAACTTTATTTCTCTGCATTTTTGCAGTTCATTATCATCATATGTTATTTCCAAAGCAAGAGGATAATAAGTTGTGGAAAACAATAAGCTTCATCTTTTTATTTCTCTGAATTTTTGCACTGTTCCATACAAGTTTGATTTGATTGAGTTCATTTATTTACAAAGGATAAGAAGTTTTGAAAAACAAACAGTAATAAATACAAAACTTGAATAAAAACTTCTGCCTACAAGAAGTTTTGAAAACCATTGACCATTATTCCCTCAACAACTTCGCTTGCTATCACAAACATCAAGTGGACGCTGTCCATGTGCGCACCGACCTTCAGGCCATCTGTATGTCTATCTCCTTCCACAAAACCTTCACTCTTTGCAATATCTATCTCCCCCCCTCCCCCGCCAACGTTCAGCCAACCAGCCTAAACAACCTCATCTCTCAGCTCCCTTCCCCTTCATCCTTCTTGGTGACTTTAATGCCCACAATGCCTTGATATTAGCTGGAGAGTCACTGCTGATCTCTGCTGTAGTGACCATTACCCTCTTCTTATACAATCCAACCTTTAAACCCCCACTGACCACACCCCTAATTGAAACCTCGAGAAGGCTGACTGGCCCCTTTCGAAACCCTCTGTGACTCACACCTCTCTCCCTAGCTCCTCGAGGGTGAGGATCCCATGTCAAACTTCAGTAATATCCTTATCAACATCGCGGCCTGCTTAAATCCCCAAACCTCTAAACACCCTAATCACCCCCCCCCAACCCCTGGTTCTCTGATGACTGCAAAATCACCACCAAGAACAGGAAAAGGGCCCTCAGGAACTTGAAAACTAATCCGACCATCCACAACCTCAACCTCTTTCACACCAGCCATGCCAAGGCCAGGAGCACTATCAAAGACAGTAAAACCAACACATGGAACAACTTCTCTCACCACCAACACCCCCACTAAGAAGATTTGGAGAATGGTTAACAGCTTCCACGGCAGAGTGGGCAAGTCTCCCATTTCTCCTGGAATGGTGACCTTCTCACAGCGAAAAAGGACATCGTTAACCACCTCGCCACCTCTTACAGCAACATTTCATCCTCGGCCAACCACTCCAATGCTTTTAAAGCCAAAAAAGCTCGCGATGAAGTCCGGAGTATCCCTCCAACAACTCCGAGAGCTACAACACCTCCTATCACCCCTTCTGAATTAAACCAAGCCATCCACGACGCTGTACCTCCAAGGGCTCAGATAACATCCCCTACCAGTTCCTGAAACACCTCCCCAACAAGGCCACCACTACCCTACTCACCATCCTCAACCACATTTGGTCCTCACACTCCTTTTCCCTATCTGGAGGACATGTGTTGTCACCCCTGTCCTTAAACTGGGGAAGGACAGTACTGATCCCTCCAGCTACTGCCCCATCACCCTCACCTGCTGTCTCTGTAAAATTATGGAAATAATCATATATCAGAGACTAAACTGGTTCCTTGAGACCAACAGATTCCTCTCCTCTCACCAAAGCGGCTTCCGAAAACGTCACATTACCCTAGACCAGTTAATTATGCTCGACACCGCTATCCGGGAATCCTTTGCAAAAAAGGAAGACCTCATTGCCATTTTTTTTAACCTCGAGAAAGCTTTTAAAACTACTTGGAAATATGGCATTATCCGCAAACATCACACCATAGGCCTCAGAGGCCATCTCCTCATCTTTATTCAAAACTTCCTCTCACCCAGGCAGTTTTAAGTTCGTACTGGCCACACCCTCTCCAACCCCTATCCCCAAAAAGGCATCCCCCAAGACAGCATCCTCTCTCCCACTCTTCAACCTGAGCATTAATGACATCGTGGACAACCTTGGCCCCAACATCAAATGTGCCCTTTATCTACATGGACGACTTCATCATCTTTAAATCCTCCCCTAGCTTTCCCCTTATCGAAAATAGACTACAATTCAGCCTCAACCAGCTGCAAGTCTGGTGCAACAATAACGGTTTTAAATTCTCCAAAGACATTGCTCAATGCAATCGCATCCCTAAAGTTGAACACACAAAGTTTCTAGGGTTTAACTCTAGACCCCAAGCTCTCCTACAAGCAATACATCACCAATCTGAAACTAAAATGCAGCAGCTCCCTCAACATTCTCCGCCTCCTCTCCACACCACTTGGGGTGCGAACAGCCATGCTCTCCTCAAAATCTTCAAGCTCACCACTCATGCAAAGCTCGACTATGGCATTATTATCTACTGTGCTGCTCACAACTCATACCTCAAGCACATCAACACCATCCAAAATGAAGCCCTCAGGCTTTGTTTAGGTGCCTACAGGACCTCCCCAATCACCAGCCTTCATGTTGAAGCCAACGAACCCCCCTTTCTACTTAGATGTAGAAAGCCCAAGCCTCTCCTATGCTTTTAGAGTCCTCACCAACACCCAGAACCATGTTTACATCCTCATTAAGTACCCAATTTCTTCCACCCTCTTTGATAGGACTAAAACCCTATCCCCTCCCTTTGGCTTACGCATTAAATCAGGCCTCTCTCATCTTGGCTTTAACCCCGCCACTCAGCACCTTCTCTTGGCCCACTTTTCCTCCTTGGGCCACCCCCTCCCTTCTATCCACCTGGGCCTCTCCACTCATCACAAAACCCAAACCCACCCTAACCTCTTCATCAATCTCCACAACCAAATCAAAGACAAACTCTTAAACTACACCTTCATCTATTCTAATGGCTCCAAGGAAGGCAACAAGACAGCTGCTGGCTGCTGCCCTCATCCAAGACATCACCCTCAGTAGCAGACTTCCCGACTACTCTTCCATCTGTTCAGCTGAGGCAAAGGCCATTCTCCTCACCCTCACCTTTATTGAGTACTCTCCGCTCAGCCACTTTGCCATTTTTTCCGACTCAAAGGCTGTTCTTCTTTACTCAATCTTAAATGGGATAACTTCACATCCCATCTACTCCTCCGACAACTCCATTCGCCCTCTGCAGGAAAAGTATTTTTTCTCCTGGATACCCAGCCATGTTGGCATCCCTGGCAATGACAGGGTTGATACAGCCGCTAAGCTTGCCCTCAACCTCCCCCTACCCCTTTTCCCAAAATCCTTTCTGACATCAAAACGCTTAACGCTTCCCTTGTTCGTGACTGCTGGCAAACCTCATGGAACTCCCAAATTGATAACAAACTCCATGTCATCCAGCCCACCATTCCGATCAAACCCACCATCAACAACCTCTCTTGTATTGACAACATTCATATTACCCGTCTAAGAATTGGTCAGACCCACCTCACTCACTCCCACCTTATTGGTTTCCCTATCCCCTCTGCAAAAATTGCCATTGCACCCTCACAGTCCATCACGTTCTCCTCGCTTGCCCCCTGTACAACCTTCCTAGAGCTTCCCTTGCTCCCCACACTCAATTGCTGAGTTCCAGAAAAACCCTCCGAATAAAATTATCTCCTTCCTTTATCATGCTTCCTCTACAACCATACTTAATTCTGGGGCAGAAAATCAGGGGCGAAGATATGGCCTCCCTATTGTTTCATCCAAACCCCATTCATCTACTGGATGCCACTTCAAAAATGTAAAGAATTCTCTATATTTGTAAAGGGTATTATTGAGAAGGATAAACGATTAAATATATAATTTTGATTTGTCTTTCTCACAGGGCAAAAATGAGCAGCTTTCAAGCCTGGCCTGGCAGAGTAAGTATCAGATAAGATTGCTAAAAATTATTTTCTTGATGATGATGTCATAGGTTTTATTACATTAAGAATATGAAATTGACATTTTAGTTGTAAATCTTAGTGCCTTAGATATGTACAAACAGCCACTTTCCATTTTTTTTCTCAGCTAAATTATTTTTTTCATTTAATTTCCATCTTAATATGAAAGAAAAACATGAATGTGGAAAACATGTCTGCGGAAATGAAGAAAAGTTGCCTGAAAAATGAATGATACAGATTGTTTACTTAGGACCTCCACTGCCCCTTATCTCTTTTCTCATTTGTAGCACTCATCTGTTTTCTCATTTGTAGCACTTATCTCTTTTCTCATTTGTAGCACTTATCTCTTTTCTCATTTGTAGCACCCATCTCTTTTCTCATTTGTAGCACTCATCTCTTTTCTCATTTGTAGCACTTATCTCTTTTCTCATTTGTAGCTCTCTTTTTCTCATTTGTAGCACTTATCTCTTTTCTCATTTGTTCATCTCTTTTCTCATTTGTAGCACTTATCTCTTTTCTCATTTGTAGCACTTATCTCTTTTCTCATTTGTAGCACTTATCTCTTTTCTCAATTGTAGCACTCATCTCTTTTCTCATTTGTAGCACTTATCTCTTTTCTCATTTGTAGCACTTATCTCTTTTCTCATTTGTGGCACTTATCTCTTTTCTCATTTGTAGCACTTGTCTCTTTTCTTATTTGTAGCACTTATCTCTTTTCTCATTTGTAGCAGATACAAATTTATAAGACAAAGGAACATTTTACTTATCTTCTAGTATATTAAGTCGTTGTAAGCAATTGAATGTTACTAAAGTTAAAAAAAAACTGACAAGATACCATTATCAGTTATATGACTTAATTTGTTAATATGTTTTTTAATTTGAAGATCAAGTTTTCACATGAACCTTAGGTTTCATATAGCTCCTTGGTTTTAATTAGGGTTAAACCTTACTCTATCAGCACTTTTTTTGAAAATGCGCCTGGGAGGCGGAGTCAAACACGTGGGCACCCAAAACGGTGATAATATTGCAGTGTGGTAGAGTAAGGGTTAAGCACAGGCTAATTATTGAAGGGTCCTCTTGTCTTCCGAGCAGCAAAGTTGGGCTCGTTCTGCTTCAGTGACCCGGTGTGCCGCCCACTGCGACCATGCTTCATATATTTTCGAGTTGGCACACTTGTCGCGGGTTGATTTACCCTTACTCTACCAGCACTTGTTTGAAAATGCGCCTGGGAGGTGGAGTCAAACAGGGGGCACCCAAAATGGTGATAATATCGCCGCATGGTAGAGTAAGGTGGTAAAGGAGTATTCCCGTGAATTGTCATTTTTATTTACATATGACAGAGGACTAAGAAAGAAACAAAATCAATGTAAAAATCATTTTGATGTCTTCTTTGTTTAGGAGTTATTGCATTTCAAAGATTGTGAGTGTGTTGAAAATTGACCTCACAGTGTACAGTGTGATGTCATAAAGGCAGAGCTAAGACATTTTTGTTTCTTTTTTTGAAAATTAAAGGAATATTGAATATTTTCATAAGAAAGTAAATTTTTAGAAACAGTTTAGTTACAAAATCATATTGATATGTTATTCCTACCAGGAGATATTCAAATTTTAAGGTTCACAAAAAATGCCAATAATTGTAAAGGAAAAGGCTCAGTATGACATCATAGCAAGACATTCTACAACAAAGTTTATGTATTTCATTAAAATCTTTCATCTATCTATCCTTTTTATTAGTAAAACCTGCTAGAAAAATAAATTGATGAAAGGTAGGTGTTTATATACATTGCCAAATATACCTACTTTAATAACTTTTGGAAAATTGTTTCTAATCATACAGAAACAACCAATTAACGTTCAAAGAAATACATAAACATTTGCAATGGATTTGCCTCTATGACATCATCAAACACTAATTCATCATACTGTACAAAAACTTTAAAATGCAATTAGGAAATCTTTAAAAATCCATATCTTCTAAATGGAATAGGATATCAATCTGATTTTTGTACCAAATTGGCTCATAAGAGTGGCGCTTTTTAAATAAAATTGTACAAAACACCATGGAAATATTCCTTTTTAGTGCCTCTTTCTAAATTAGTGGAAGATTTTTGTTTTATTCATTGAGATGGGTTTACATATAATATACACTTTATGTAAGAATTGTCTTGGATCTGCCTTTATGATGTCACACTTCATACTGCAAGGTCATTTTTCAATACACTTGAGCAATCTTTGAAATGCAATAACTCTATAATTGGAAAAAGATATCAACATGGTTTTTACACCAAATTGTGTCTTTAATCGTCCTTTATCATATATAAAGATGAATACGCCTTTAACAAGATTCCCCAAAAGTCTTTGATGTCCTCAACCATGTGTGCATTAGACAAAAATAGAGGGGAAAATGGTCCTTTCATACAAATAAAGATGGTGACAACCCTAATTTGCATGTAATGATTTATTCTTCTGCAGATTGTAAAGCCATGGCAGAAAGTAAAGAAGCCAACAGGCAAGAAACCAGTGCAGTTCGTCTATTTCTTTGGAACAGAAGATCAGTAAGTAAAGGAATATTGGTGATAAATTGTATTTGTTCTACAAACTAATGCAATATTTAAAGGAATACATTGTTGTCATCCGCATTTAGTGCACAGTGCACCAAACTGGTTATCAAAGGTCGTGGACATTGACTTGGTTGTCGATGTTATGTCTGTCCGTACGTCGTACCTGTATTCTCGTCCGGGACGTATTAAGCGTTTCGTGATAGCATTGTTACTATCATAACCGATTACGTAGGCGACTACCCGTCATTGTAATTGTGTGTTCACTCATTGTCACCTGCATCCGCCTTGGCCACTCCTCTCTCACTCACTCCCATCTCTTATCCGGCTCACCTACCCCTCTCTACCCCACTTGTAACACCGATCTCTCTAACCTGTCCCTTATACCAGAACTCCAGATCTCTTCTCTCCTCACTATCCTCAATCTCGGACCTTTTCCAAAACAATTCTTCCTCAAACATCATCAACTTCCTCCGCAATAACAACCTCTTCCACAACATTTAACTTCCCCCATTTCTACACCTAACCTTACCTCCTTTTTTTCCTCTTTTTGTTTTTCTCCCTTACCAACCTTCCTTTCCTCACTATCATAAATCTTACACCATAATTTTTTAACACCCTCTTGGCACATTTGACTCTGACTGTTGCAGTGCCATTAAACATCAACAAACCAAACCAAACCTTTAAAAGAATACAACTGTGATATTTCGTGCGCATCTATGTGATAGGAGATGATTAAAAAAGCAAGTTGGTGAAAAAAGCATGTTAATATCTAGCGCGTTCCAAGGATTTCACCAGTGTGTTGAAAAGTGACCAGTATACAGTGTGGTGGAATAGTTGCACTTTCAAGACAATTTTGTAGGTATTTTTATGAAAATATATTTTCTCTTATGAATATGGGCAAAGCATGTTCAAGGAAATATCATGTTATATCTCATTTCAATAATTAAAGAAAAATTGTTTTGAATAATTTAGAAAGCGGTAAACAAATTGAAAAGAAATACACCACTTTCTTTAATAGACCTTTTCCATATGAAGGTCAGTATTTACAAGAGAGGATAGTGCTATGGAGAGTAAAAATAGAAGTCAGAACTTTGAATGAACAGAATTTCATATGCCTCATGATACACACACTAATATAGAAGTAATTAAATACAAGACTTAAAAAATATTTTGCTTTTAAGTATCTAAATTGTAAAGGAGTCTATGCAGTCAGGATATTCATCTACATTGCTGTTGACCAGTGCTGTTGATTGGTGATTAATTTACTAAACGTTTAATCGCCGCCAAAATCACAACGAAGCTTCACCCGAAAATCGATAAAATAATATAAAACTTGTGGAACTGGTTTAGTTCCCACACCAACATAACATGCATTTTCCGACCACAAATAGGCCAAGAATCTCACCAAATTCAAATATCATGTCTTAAAATTACCTGTTAAGCTGATAAAACTACCTGAAAATAAAGATCTTTTCTGTAGATAACATTCAAAAAGGTGTGGAAAAAAGATACAGTATTCATAAGAAATGTTGCCGATTTCTGGCGGTTTGAAGTTCCACCTGGTCTTTCACAAAATAATTCATGGACAGACAGTACCAAATTACAACATTGGCTAAGTCCTGTAAAATCAGTTTTTAGTTCTTAAAACTTAAAGTGCGGCAACAATTTCAGTTGAAATTAGTTGTGGCCATGATCGTGCAGTAGAAAGATATTAAACGATTGATAATAAAGGAATTTGCTTGATTTTTAATGCCATTTTCATGCATTTTAAGCACAGAGAGGATTGTTTTCAGTATATAGCTCAAACCTTTCAGGTGATTTTTTGAGTTTTTTACAATGATTTTCAATGTTGCTAATTGTCACTGTACACTAGGCCACCCATATAGTATTTTCCCAATTAATCACTTCAAAGTTTTACGAAACGTTTTTGAAGTGTTGCGAGCGATTATTTGGTAATCTTCAACAGCACTACAGTTAACCTGTTTTGAAATAATGAAAACAAATGACAAATCAGTTTGGAGCTTTTTGAATATTCATGCAATGATATTGGATGTGTGACTAGGCAGGCTGCTCCATCTGTGGAATTTATTTATGTTAATAGTATCTGACAAAATATTTGAGGTTATAGAGCAGTATTAAAAGTTTCTGAGTTTTAGATAACTGCTGGAAGCACTTGTTTAATTTAGCTGGAATAATTAATCACTTGTTCAATTTAGCTGGAATAATTATCCACTTGTTCAATTTTCAATTTAGCTGGAATAATTATCCATATAATTTTCAATTTCCGAGTTCTTGGAAGGAAATCTTAAGACTTGTATTTAATCTGTGAGTTTTTTCACAATTATAAATGTCAGCTATATTGAAATTTATTTAAAAATTGAAAATGCTGTTTTAGAATTGTTCAGCTTGGGTTTTTATGATCATTTCACTATAGGCCCTATAATTAAATTTAAATGCCCACATACCTTAAACTTAGCTTAATTTATTTTGATACTCTGTGTAAGGTATGACAAAAAATAATGTAATGATTCTGACCAGTTGTACTTTTTACCAATAGAGAGAAGATATAATGGCTCCATTTATGGGTATCAATGCAGGTTCTGTAGCAATGTACAGGATTTGGGTGGATGCTAATTTTGGTCCTGGTAAACAAATATCTTAATGGACTGAGCATTATGCCTATATCGATTTTAGAAACTTCTATATTTGTGATTATCATATTATCTATGTAATTCAATTTGTTCAGTGCAGGGCTCTTCACAATTTTTTTTCATAATCTCATTTTGTTTATCTATAATCTCAGTGCATGGGTGAGATGTGACAACCTGAAGCTGTACATTGAAAACCGTGAAACTATGATGAAGACAGCAAAGGGAGTGAAGGTCATGAAGGCTATTGAAGCCGTAGACAAAGCCATTGAGGATGAGAAGAACAAGGTTAGTCCATGCCTCAACTTTAGCTACTGGGGTGGCTTTGTGCTTTTGCTCTAAGATCTCTTTTGTCATTGACTTTTCAGTTTGGCATAGAATCCATGTAAGAGGTGTATGTACAAACAAAAAAGCTATACCTTAAATGTAGACTTCACAGCTGGTGTCTTGTTTCATACTGGCCCATATTGTATCAGCATATCATTCATTTCAACAACTTTTCTTTAAAGTGTAAACTTTAATTCACGTGGGGCAAAATGTTTATGAGATAGCTTTCACAGAGGGTCTCTAAAAATTTGTTGTCAATCAATCTGTCTATCAATCTCTAAATAGTGCAAAAATTTGTAGTTCTGATTACCAGACCAATACCTATTTCATGCACTTCGGTATTTTATTTAGAACTTTATTCTACAAGGCAATGAAAGGAAATCATTTGCATGTGCCACTAGTTCTGTTAATGTCTCTTATTGCATTTTCCACTTGACTAAAGCAATCAAGTTTAGAATAGAGGTTGTACACATAAAGATAGCACCTCAAGAATGTTCTCTGGGGATTGCAAATTGACTGTACATGAACTAATGTGCTACACTATTAAAGGTCTGTGGACTTGTAGCAATTTCTATATTGGTTAAAAGAGTATCAAAATCTGAGCAGATGAACTAATGTGATATACTATTAAAGGTCTGTGGACTTGTAGCAATTTCTATATTGGTTAAAAGAGTATCAAAATCTGAACAGATGAACTAATGTGATACACTATTAAAGGTCTGTGGACTTGTAGCAATTTCTATATTGGTTAAAAGAGTATCAAAATCTGAGCACATGAACTGATGTGATACACTATTAAAGGTCTGTGGACTTGTAGCAATTTCTATATTGGTTAAAAGAGTATCAAAATCTGAGCAGATCAGTTTAATTTTGGGGAAAAGCCCTTTCAGTTTTTGAATTCTGGTTGATCAAAGTTTTGATTATTATTGATTCATGCCAAATTTGTGATGACAGTGAATAACTCAAGACTCTTTATGTAATTCTTTTAAATTTCTTTCCTAAATCTCAGTTACTGAAAATTTGTGGGAAAGTCTATTCCTGCTCGAAATTGATTTGAGGTATGGTAAAGAATCAAAAACGTTTGGTCAGAATTTGCTGCACCACTTAAAAAAATTATGATTGACACTGAGAAACAAAGGATTGCAAACAAATATACCAAGGTTGCCCTGTAATACATCCAAACAATTGTTGTAAAATGGTTGACGTTTAACCGATGACATTGGTTGCTACTATGATGGTTGTTTAACGGATGGCATTGGTTGCTTTTATGATGGTTGTTTAACGGATGACATCGGTTGCTACTATGATGCTTGTTTACCGGATGACATTGGTTGCTACTATGATGGTTGTTTAACGGATGGCATTGGTTGCTACTATGATGGTTGTTAATAGATTTAGGTAATGTTGCCTTTACACATCCATGTACCTTAAAGGTTGCAATGAAATAATTTTGCTTTGAGGTCTTTGCAATAAGTGCTTCATAAATATATGCTTTTTATTATTATCAAGAACAAACAGCAAAAACAATTTTTTATAAGTATGATTAAACAAGTGGCATTGATAATTGAAACACAGATTCTTCAGATCTATCATTTGGCAGAGAAACTGATTGTTTGTTTTCTTTTCGTTGACGGATGATTGAATGATAATCTAACATCTTTGTTGATGAAATCATTTAATCCTTGCATACAGTGTATATCTCTGCCAGGGCTCGAAATTAGCATAGGTTTATCACTAGCCTGTCAGGCTTTCTTATCTCACGTTGTACTAGCCCAATTGAACTTGCCAGGAGCCCTTTTCTTCTCTTCTAACATGCACATACTGAATTTGTATGATTAGGGGTCATTCCATGCCAAGCCAACAGGGGTCCGACACCCACCCTCTCAGATTTTCTTTAAATTTGATGGGAAGTTTCATAATATAAAGATAAGAAGCCATGCTAGATTTGAGCACAAAGTATTAACATGGGTGTTGTCGCTCATTTTTTGCCCATTGATTTCATATGGAACATGACCCATATACGACTAGCCTGATGGGTTGAATGATGGAAATTGTGTCACCCCGTATGTAAAATCAACTAGCCCCCAAGCTAGCAGGCTTATGCTAATTTTGAGCACTGATCACTGCATTATTTCTGATGTGATCGTAACATTTTTGCTAAATCATATTTTTCATCTCATTCTGTTCACTGTATTTTACTAAAAAAGTAGTGAAGCATTGCTGGTAATAACGCGAGCTACATTGCATTCAAAAGTAGTGAAACATTGCTGGTAATAACACGAGCTACATTGCATTCAAAAGTAGTGAAACATTGCTGGTAATAACGTGAGCTACATTTCATTAAAAAGTAGTGAAACATTGCTGGTAATAACGTGAGCTACATTTCATTAAAAAGTAGTGAAACATTGCTGGTAATAACGAGAGCTACATTGCATTCAAAACTAGTGAAACATTGCTGGTAATAACGTGAGCTACATTTCATTAAAAAGTAGTGAAACATTGCTGGTAATAACGTGAGCTACATTTCATTAAAAAGTAGTGAAACATTGCTGGTAATAACGAGAGCTACATTGCATTCAAAAGTAGTGAAACATTGCTGGTAATAACGCAGCTACATTGCATTCAAAAGTAGTGAAACATTGCTGGTAATAACGCGAGCTACATTGCATTAAAAAGTAGTGAAACATTGCTGGTAATGACGAGAGCTACATTGCATTCAAAAGTAGTGAAACATTGCTGGTAATAACGCGAGCTACATTGCATTCAAAATAGTGAAACATTGCTGGTAATAATGGAGCTACATTGCATTCAAAAGTAGTGAAACATTGCTGGTAATAACGCGAGCTACATTGCATTAAAAAAGTGAAACATTGCTGGTAATAACGCGAGCTACATTGCATTCAAAAGTAGTGAAACATTGCTGGTAATAATGCGAGCTACATTGCATTCAAAAGTAGTGAAACATTGCTGGTTATAACACGAGCTACATTGCATTGAAAAGTAGTGAAACATTGCTGGTAGTAACGTGAGCTACATTGCATTCAAAAGTAGTGAAACATTGCTGGTAATAACACGAGCTACATTGCATTCAAAAGTAGTGAAACATTGCTGGTAATAACACGAGCTACATTGCATTTAAAGTAGTGAAACATTGCTGGTAATAACGCGAGCTACATTGCATTCAAAAGTAGTAAAACATTGCTGGTGATAATGCGAGCTACATTGCATTCAAAAGTAGTGAAACATTGCTGGTAATAACACGAGCTATATTGCATTAAAAAGTAGTGAAACAATGCTGGTAACGCGAGCTACATTGCATTCAAAAGTAGTAACACATTGCTGGTGATAATGCGAGCTACATTGCATTCAAAAGTAGTGAAACATTGCTGGTAATAACATGAGCTACATTGCATTCAAAAGGAGGGAAACATTGCTGGTAATAACGCGAGCTACATTGCATTCAAAAGTAGTGAAACATTGCTGGTAATAACGTGACCGCTTGCATTCAAAAGTAGTGAAACATTGTGGGTAATAACGCGAGCTACATTGCATTCAAAAGTAGTGAAACATTGCTGGTAATAACGTGAGCTACATTGCATTAAAAAGTAGTGAAACATTGCTGGTAATAGCGTGAGCTACATTGCATTCAAAAGTAGTGAAACAATGCTGGTAGCGCGAGCTACATTGCATTCAAAAGTGGTGAAACATTGCTGGTGATAATGCGAGCTACATTGCATTCAAAAGTAGTGAAACATTGCTGGTAATAACGCGAGCTACATTGCATTCAAAAGTAGTGAAACATTGCTGGTAATAACACGAGCTACATTGCATTCAAAAGTAGTGAAACATTGCTGGTAATAAAGTGACCGCTTGCATTCAAAAGTAGTGGAACATTGCGGGTAATAACGCGAGCTACATTGCATTGAAAAGTAGTCAAACTGCTGGTAATAACGTGAGCTACATTGCATTCAAAAATAGTGAAACATTGCTGGTAATAGCGTGACCGCTTGCATTCAAAAGTAGTGAAACATTGCCGGTAATAACGCGAGCTACATTGCATTCAAAAGTAGTGAAACATTGCTGGTATTAACGTGAGCTACATTGCATTCAAAAGTAGTGAAACATTGCTGGTAATAGCGTGAGCTACATTGCATTCAAAAGTAGTGAAACATTGCTTGTAATAATGCGAGCTACATTGCATTCAAAAATAGTGAAACATTGCTGGTAATAACGTGAGCGCTTCCATTAAAAAGTAGTGAAACATTGCTGGTAATAACGCGAGCTAAATTGCATTTAAAAGTAGTGAAACATTGCTGGTAATAACGCGAGCTACATTGCATTCAAAAGTAGTGAAACATTGCTGGTATTAACGTGAGCTACATTGCATTTAAAAGTAGTGAAACATTGCTGGTAATAGCGTGAGCTACATTGCATTCAAAAGTAGTGAAACATTGCTGGTAATAACGCGAGCTACATTGCATTCAAAAATAGTGAAACATTGCTGGTAATAACGTGAGCGCTTCCATTCAAAAGTAGTGAAACATTGCTGGTAATAACGCGAGCTAAATTGCATTTAAAAGTAGTGAAACATTGCTGGTAATAACGCGAGCTACATTGCATTAAATAGTAGTGAAACATTGCTGGTAATAACGAGAGCTACATTGCATTAAAAAGTAGTGAAACATTGCCGGTAATTACCCGAGCTACATTGCATTCAAAAGTAGTGAAACATTGCTGGTAATAACACGAGCTACATTGCATTCAAAAGTAGTGAAACATTGCTGGTAATAACACGAGCTACATTGCATTCAAAAGTAGTGAAACATTGCTGGTAATAACGCGAGCTACATTGCATTAAAAAGTAGTGAAACATTGCTGGTAATAATGTGACCGCTTGCATTCAAAAGTAGTGAAACATTGCGGGTAATAACGCGAGCTACATTGCATTCAAAAGTAGTGAAACATTGCTGGTAATAACGTGAGCTACATCGCATTAAAAAGTAGTGAAACATTGCTGGTAATAACGTGAGCTACATTGCATTCAAAAGTAGTGAAACATTGCTGGTAATAACGCGAGCTATATTGCATTAAAATTGTATTGAAACATTGCTGGTAATAACGCGAGCTACATTGCATTAAAAAGTAGTGAAACAATGCTGGTAATGGGAGCTACATTGCATTCAAAAGTAGTGAAACATTGCTGGTAATAGCGTGAGCTACATTGCATTCAAAAGTAGTGAAACATTGCTGGTAATAACGCGAGCTACATTGCATTCAAAAATAGTGAAACATTGCTGGTAATAACGTGAGCTACATTGCATTCAAAAGTAGTGAAACATTGCTGGTAATAACGCGAGCTACATTGCATTTAAAAGTAGTGAAACATTGCTGGTAATAACGTATTGAAACATTGCTGGTAATAACGCGAGCTACATTGCATTAAATAGTAGTGAAACATTGCTGGTAATAACGAGAGCTACATTGCATTAAAAAGTAGTGAAACATTGCCGGTAATTACGCGAGCTACATTGCATTCAATAGTAGTGAAACATTGCTGGTAATAAAGTGACCGCTTGCATTCAAAAGTAGTGAAACATTGCTGGTAATAACGTGAGCTACATTGCATTCAAAAGTAGTGAAACATTGCTGGTAATAACGCGAGCTACATTGCATTCAAAAATAGTGAAACATTGCTGGTAATAACGCGAGATACATTGCATCAAAAGTAGTGAAACATTGCTGGTAATAATGCCAGCTACTTTGCATTCAAAAGTAATGAAACATTGCTGGTAGTAACGCGAGCTACATTGCAATAAAAAGTAGTGAAACATTGCTGGTAGTAACGCTAGCTACATTGCATTCAAAAGTAGTGAAACATTGCTGGTAATAACGCGAGCTACATTGCATTCGAAACCCATAAATAAGTACCCCCGAAAATAATCAACATTGGTTAACAAATGTACCATCTGAATAATCTCAGGTATCGATATGCAAGTTCGAATTCAAATCTATGATGGTAACCTTAATATTTTCTTTTGAATCTGTGAAGGGCAACCATAGTTTTTTCTTTTGAATCTGTGAAAGGCAACCTTATTATTTTCTTTTGTAAATCATTTGTTTTTTACACGCTTATCTTAATTCATTGACGTGATGCAGCAAATTGTGAGTCTTTACCATACCCCCAATCAAAGTACAGCAGGAATAGACATTAAACCATCATTTTCAGTGACTGAAATTAAGGATAGAAATTGAAAAGTTTACATAAAGATTTTGTGCTGTCTGCCAAATCGTACATCAGAAATTGAAGCATTAATTAAAATTTGATAAAAGGTTAATTGACCATTACATTACATAAGAACTATAAGTTCTGTTTTCAAAATTCCAAAACACATTTGCTGATAATTTGTGTTAACCACCATAGCAATTGCTACATGTCCATAGTATATACTTTTTATAAAGAATTCCTTAAGTCTAGTTCATATCAATTTGGTATTCTGTGATGATCTTCATCATCGCTGCTATCATATCAAGATTGGGGATGTCTAATGAAACATTAGCTTTCTTATTTTGTAATCTATTCAAGGTAAAAGCTAACAAATAATTCTTATTAAAAAGGGGATCATTTTGAAGCTTTGTGAATTTCAGTTATTAATATGCAAGTTTATGGTATATGATTTGGCAGACCTATTGTATTTTCTACTTATCTTTTGTCACACTTTATTGATTGAGAACATTTGATTCTGACAAAATGGAATCTTAACCATACCCCTTGTCTATCAGGAAGCGACCTATTCATATTTACTGACTTAAACGCTTGAACTTTAATAAGCCATAACAGGAAAACTGAGTGTGCTATCATCTAAAATATAAAGCGTATATTCATAATTGATAGGTTTTAAATCAGTAGTTATCGGTGAACAGTAAAATGTTGAAATACAATTATATTCTTGTTGTAACTTCGTTAGGACTCAACAAACTTAATTTTTGCAGATTAAATTGATTTTAAGATTAAGCTCTATTCTGCCATTTGTTTATTTGTTGTTTTTTAAAAGATGGGAGTTGGGCGATAAGATGCTTTGGCTTGTTATTGTGAAAAGATTGATTCATTTTCTTATTAGTGAAAAGATGATCATTTGCTGATTATATTTTTTGAGGCCTTTGTTACCCTGTCTAGGGTTTACTCCTGGATTTGTTCCCTTTACCCTAGCCTACTAAAGCATTCTCTCTGCTTTTTGATTTGCACAGAAGACAACTGTATCCCCTTTTCACCCCGAGGATGATGAGGAGATATTCCCTAAAAAACCAACCAAAGATTACACAAGAGAGCCTCTTTCGGGAAAGTCAAAGGTATGCCCCATGGGTTGGAAGGTCACCCTGTAAGATTTAATCTTAGCTGTTTGCTCCATTGCTAGTCAGGAGCCTGTCCATCATAGATGTTTCATTGTACAAACGTGATGTGTTTGCCTGTGCTCTAATGTTTGTGTGTCCTTGCGTAAGTGCTTAGCTGCTTGTGTGTAAAATCTTGCTTTCATTATGTTTGCATGGTATAACTGTTAGTGATATATACATGTATTTTGGGGTTAGCAAAGAAAACTAGCTTTTGTATGTAGTTTTCAGCTTTCATGGATTACATCAATTTTTTGTCTCATCGATTTGGTCATGGTTTACTTTAAAAGCGTTATTAATCAATTCATAAGCTGATTAATGTGCATGAAGTATTTTACACAAACTTTAACTTACCCAATTGGTGATGAGTGCTTTCATTGTAGTATGCTTTCTTCCATCTCTTTTGGTACCATTTGCAAAAATTAAGTCAAGTCCATTTTAAAAAGCAATTAATTGGTTTGCAAGAAATATTTGGCAGGCTATAGCCAACCATTTTTATGTAATGAGCTCTTGACAAGGTTGAATAATTTTTATTATGTCACACAAAATGAATTCATAAATTTAGATTAATAGAAATTTTAGATACAACTTGATGACCTTAATAAGTGGTTCCGCGATTTTTTTTTTTTTTTGTTGCCTTGGGTCTCTCGGCCCTTGGTGTTTTTCATCATTATGACAAAACGCTTGTGCTTTGACCCTCCCTCCCTCCATTGACCATTTTCCGCCCCAATCCCCCAAATCCTAATCATACATGCCACCAATAAACAAGAAAGCTTTAAAAAAGTTTCCCCTTTCCTCACACAAAAAGCGCTCTACGGCCTTGTCGGTACCCTCCCCAAGGTCTCTACCCTCAGATCTGGCGATCTCCTGGTGCACTGCGCCAAGGACACTCAAGCCACCACCCTTCTCTTCATTAAAACCCTAGCAAACACTGGTATTGACATTACAGTCACCCCTCACTGTTCCCTGAACTCCAGCAAAGGTGTCATTAGAACCAGAGACCTAGCTTACTTGACCGATGATGACCTCGTAGAGAAACTAACCAGCCAACACGTCACTGAAGCCTGTCGTCTTGTTCTCAAGAAAGAGACGGAGCCGAAACACCCACCAATACCATCTTCCTTACTTTCGCCACACCAACTTTCCCATCCCAAATCATTGCCGGCTACCTGAGAATCCCAGTCGCCCCTTACATTTCCAACCCTCTTCGTTGTCATAATTGCCAGAGGTATGGCCATGGGAAAAACTCTTGCCGCAGCTAAGCGCGCTGTGGTAACTGCGGAGCCCCATTCCATGACAACACCTCCTGCACCAACACCCCACTCTGCACAAATTGCGACGGTAATCACCCAACCAACCATCCCTTCTTCTCCAAAGACTGCCCCACCTGGCTTTAGGAAAAACAAATAACTAAACTTAAAACCCTTAATCATTACATAACTTACCCAGAGGCCAGAAAACAATTTCTCGCTTCCCTCCACATCAAGCCTTCCTACTCAAGTGCAGTCTCTTCTAATACCAATACTAACCCCCACCTTTACACAACTAAAACTGACTCGCATGCCCAAACCGATCTTACCTGGCTCTTCTTATCAGTCCTAAGCCCATCACCATTGCCAACAACCCAACCACACCCAATACCCAAACTACCTCTACTACCACTTCTCTCCTCAACCTTCCTTCCTTCTCTAAAGCCCCTGCCGTCCCCTACACCAACACCTCTAAAGCCATCGTACATCAAACTAAACCAACCAGGCTTACAATCAACAAACAAACAAACCAACCAACAAACAACCAACCAACAAACAAACAAACCAACAAACAGCCCATAACCCAAACCCACATGTATGACACTGAAGAGAATATGGATTGTTCGATTACCGAACACACCGATCATACTTCTCGTCCAACTTTCAAAAACAATCGCTCCTGAAGAAACAGATCCACAGAAAAAACAAGCCAACTCAGACCCAACAGATCTTCCTCCAGATAACCCCCTGCTTTCTTATGGCGTGCACCACAAAAAATTACAATAACACCCACAGCATTATACAATGAAACATCAGAAGCCTTAAGGCCAATTCGGAAGAAGTCGACCTACTGGCCACCACCTTCAATCCAGTCATCTTTTGCCTACAAGAAACCTTCTTAAAAACCACTGACCATTACTCTCTCAATAACTTCTTTTGCTACCATAAACTTCAAGTGGCCGCTGTCAGGGCCTGTGGGGGCGTCTCCATTCTCGTTAGACATGATATCGCACACAGTCTAGTTCATGTGAACACCGACCTCCAGGCCATCTGTATATCTATCTCTCTCCACAAAACCATCACTCTTTGCAATATCTATCTCCCCCCGCCAACGTTTAACCAACCAGCCTTAACAATCTCAGCTTTCCACACCCTTCATCCTTCTTGGTGACTTCAACGCCCACAACCCCCTGTGGGGCTCCAACACCATCACCCCCAGAGGCAAGCTCGTCGAAAACACTCTTTGACAGCACAGCCTCTCCTTGCTCAACACTATCTCCCTGACCTATCTTCATCCTGCCATAGGCTCCCTCACCTGTCTATCTGTTCACCTAACCTCCTTGATTTTAACTGGAAGGTCACTGCTGATCTCTGTGGTAGTAAGCATTACCCTCTTCTTATTCACTCCAACCTTAAAACCCCACCAACCACACCCCAAATTGGAACCTCGAGAAGGCCAACTGGCCCCTTTTTTAAAACCCTCTGCGACTCACACCTCTCCTCCTGTCTCCTCGAGGGTGATGATCCCATGTCAGGACAGTACCGACCCCTCCAGCTACCGCCCCATCGCCCTCACCTGCTGTCTCTGTAAAATTATGGAAAGGATCATTAAACAGAGACTAAACTGGTTCCATGAGACCAATAGCATCCTCTCCTCTCACCAAAGCGGCTTTTGGAAACGTCGCAATACCCTGGACCTGTTAATTACACTCGACACTGCTATCCGGAAATCCTTTGCAAAAAAGGAACACCTCATTGCCATCTTTTTCGACCTCGAGAAAGCTTTTGACACTACTTGAAAATACGGCATCATCCGCAAACTTCACACCAATCGGCCTCAGAGGCCACCTCCCCACCTTAATTCAAAACTTCCTCTCACCCAGGCAGTTCCAAGTTCATATTGGCCACACCCTCTCCAAGCCCTATCCCCAAGAAAAGGGCGTCCCCCAAGGCAGCATCCTCTCTCCAACCTTGACCCCAACATCAAACATGCCCTCTACTTGGACGACTTCACCATCTTCTACTCCTCCCCAAGCTTTCCTCTTGTCAAAAATAGGCTTCAACTCAACCTCAACTGGCTGAAAGCCTGGTGCAACAACAACTGTTTTGAATTCTCCAAAGACAAGACAGTGTGCATGCACTTCTGCCATTTCAACAACCTCCACCCCAACCCAAACCTCATGCTTAAAGGCAATTACATCCCTAAAGTTGACCACACTAAGTTCATGGGTTCAACTCTAGACCACAAGCTCTCCTACAAACAACACATCACCAACCTGAAACATAATTGCAACAGCTCCCTCAACATTCTCCGCCTCCTCTCCAATACCACTTGGGATACGAACCGTCATGCTCTCCTCAAAATCTGCAGGCTCACCATTCGTGCCACGCTTGACTATGGCAATATTGTCTACTGTGTTGCTCACAATTCTTACCTTGATCACATCAACACCATCCAAAATGGAGCCCTCAGGCTTTGTCTGTGTGCCCACAGGACCTCCCCAATTACCAGCCTTCATGTTGAAGCCAACGAACCCCCTTCCTGCTAAGGTGTAGAAAACGTAGCCTCTCCTATGCTTTTAGTGTCCTCACCAACACCCAGAACCCTGTTTACAACCTCATTAGATACCCCAATTTCTCCACCCTCTTTGATAGGACTAAAACCCTATTCCCTCCCTTCAGCTTACGCATCAAATCAGACCTTCTCCATCTCAGCATCAATCCCACCACTCTCGGCACTTTCTCCTGTCCCAGTTTTCCACCCTGGGCCACCCCCCTCCCTACTATCCACCTGGACCTCTCCACGCATCACAATACCCAAACCCACCCTAACCTCTTCATCAACCTCCACAACCAAATCAAAGACCAACTCTCAAACTATACCTCTATCTATACTGATGGCTCCAAGGAATGCGACAAGACAGCTGCTGCCGCCGTCATCCAAGACATCACCCTCAGTATCAGGCTTCCCGACTTATTCATCTTCTTGCCCTCAACTTTATTGAATACTCTCCGCTCAGCCACTTTGCCATCTTCTCTGACTCCAAGGCTGTCCTTACTTCACTACTCAATGTTAAATGGGATAACCCCACATCTCACCTCATCCTCCGTAAACTCCTTTTGCTTTTCCTCCGTAGGAAACATTTTTTTTTCTTTCTGGATACCCAGCTATGTTGGCATTCCTGGCAATGAAAGGGCTGATGCAGCCGCTAAGCTTGCCCTCACCCTTCCCCCTACCCTTATTCCCAAAACCCTTTCTGACATTAAACCTCTTATCGCTTCCCTTATTCGTGGCCGCTGGCAAACCTTATGGGACTCCCAAATTGATAACAAACTCCACGTCATCCAGCCCACCATTCCGATCAAACCCACTACTCACAACCTATCCTGTGTCGACAACGTCCACATTACCTGCCTTAGAATAGGTCACACCCACCCCACTCACTCTCACCTCCTTACTGGCTCCCCCCACCCCTCTGCAACAATTGCCATTGCACCCTCACAGTCCATCACATTCTCCTTGCTTGCCTCCTGTACATCCTTCCCAGAGCTTCCCTCGCTGCCCACAACTCGGTAACCGAACTCTTTAAGAAAAACCCTTCGGACAAAATTATCTCCTTCCTTCATAATGCTTCCCTTGTACAACCATATTTAGTCCTCCTTGCCCACCCTCTCTCTCTCTACATTATTTTTCCACCCATACACCTCCTTTCTCGATCCTAGATTTCTGGCTTTTAGTTCTCGTGTTTCTCTCAATCTCCCCCTGTTTACTCTCCTTTCTACCTGTAGAATGATCTAACCTCTCGGGGGCACATTTTGACCCTTGCTGTTGTGGTGCCGTTAAACTCTCATCAAACAAACAATAAGAACTGCTTTGTTAAAAGGTGATAAGATCAGTAAATCCTGGTTTGTTAAAAGGTGATAAGGTCAGTTACTCCTGGTTTGATAAAAGGTGATAAGGTCAGTAACTCCTGGATTGTCAAAAGGTGATAAGGTCAGTAACTCCTGGATAGTTAAAAGGTGATAAGGTCAGTAAATCCTGGTTTGTTAAAAGGTAATAAGGCCAGTAACTCCTAGATACTTAAAAGGTGATAAGGTCAGTAACTCCTGGTTTGTTAAAAGGTGATAAGGTCAGTAACTCTTGGTTTGTTAAAAGGTGATAAGGTCAGTAACTCCTGGATTATTAAAAGGTGATAAGGTCAGTAAATCCTGGTTTGTTAAAAGGTAATAAGGTCAGTAACTCCTAGATAGTTAAAAGGTGATAAGGTCAGTAACTCCTAGATACTTAAAAGGTAATAAGGTCAGTAACTCCTAGATAGTTAAAAGGTGATAAGGTCAGTAACTCTTGGTTCGTTAAAAGGTGATAAGGTCAGTAACTCCTGGTTTGTTAAAGGTGATACGGTCAGTAAGTCCTGGATAGTTAAAAGGTGATAAGGTCAGTAACTCTTGGATAGTTAAAAGGTGATAAGATCAGTAAATCCTGGTTTGTTAAAAGGTAATAAGGTCAGTAACTCATGGCTTGTTAAAAGGTGATAAGGTCAGTAAATCCTGGATTGTTAAAAGGTAATAAGGTCAGTAATTCCTGGTTTGTTAAAAGGTGATAAGGTCAGTAATTCCTGGTTTGTTAAAAGGTGTTAAGGTCAGTAACTCCTTGATTGTTAAAAGGTGATAAGGTCAGTAATTCCTGGTTTGTTAAAAGGTGTTAAGGTCAGTAACTCCTTGATTGTTAAAAGGTGATAAGGTCAGTAACTCCTGGTTTGTTAAAAGGTGATAAGGTCAGTAACTCTTGGTTTGTTAAAAGGTGATAAGGTCAGTAACTCCTGGATTATTAAAAGGTGATAAGGTCAGTAAATCCTGGTTTGTTAAAAGGTAATAAGGTCAGTAACTCCTAGATAGTTAAAAGGTGATAAGGTCAGTAACTCCTAGATACTTAAAAGGTAATAAGGTCAGTAACTCCTAGATAGTTAAAAGGTGATAAGGTCAGTAACTCTTGGTTCGTTAAAAGGTGATAAGGTCAGTAACTCCTGGTTTGTTAAAGGTGATACGGTCAGTAAGTCCTGGATAGTTAAAAGGTGATAAGGTCAGTAACTCTTGGATAGTTAAAAGGTGATAAGATCAGTAAATCCTGGTTTGTTAAAAGGTAATAAGGTCAGTAACTCATGGCTTGTTAAAAGGTGATAAGGTCAGTAAATCCTGGATTGTTAAAAGGTAATAAGGTCAGTAATTCCTGGTTTGTTAAAAGGTGATAAGGTCAGTAATTCCTGGTTTGTTAAAAGGTGTTAAGGTCAGTAACTCCTTGATTGTTAAAAGGTGATAAGGTCAGTAACTCCTGGTTTGTTAAAAGGTGATAAGGTCAGTAAATCCTGGTATGTTAAAAGGTAATAAGGTCAGTAACTCCTGGTTTGTTAAAAGGTAATAAGGTCAGTAACTCTTGGTTTGTTAAAAGGTGATAAGGTCAGTAAATCCTGGATTGTTAAAAGGTAATAAGGTCAGTAACTCTTGGTTTGTCAAAAGGTGATAAGGTCAGTAACTCCTGGATTGTTAAAAGGTAATAAGGTCAGTAACTCTTGGTTTGTTAAAAGGTAATAAGGTCAATAACTCTTGATTTGTTAAAAGGTGATAAGGTCAGGGATTGTTAAAAGGTGATAAGGTCAGTAACTGGATTGCTAAAAGGTAATAAGGTGGGTTTGTTAAAACGTAATTGTAACTAAAAGGTAATAAGGTCAGTAACTCCTGGTTTGTTAAAAGGTAATGAGGTCAGTAAGTCTTGGTTTGCCTGGTCAGTTTGTTAAAAGGTGATAAGGTCAGTAACTCCTGGATTGTTAAAAGGTAACAGTCTCCTGGATTTAAAAGTTAAGGTCAGTAACTCCTGGTTTGTTAAAGGGTGATAAGGTCAGTAAATCCTGGTTTGTTAAAAGGTAATAAGGTCAGTAACTCTTGGCTTGTTAAAAGGTGATAAGGTCAGTAACTCCTGGATTGTTAAAAGGTGATAAGGTCAGTAACTCCTGGATTCTTAAAAGGTGATAAGGTCAGTAAATCCTGGTTTGTTAAAAGGTAATAAGGTCAGTAACTCCTGGTTTGTTAAAAGGTAATGAGGTCAGTAACTCTTGGTTTGTTAAAAGGTAATAAGGTCAGTAACTCTTGGTTTGTTAAAAGGTGATAAAGTCAGTAACTCTTGGTTTGTTAAAAGGTGATAAGGTCAGTAACTCTTGGTTTGTTAAAAGGTAATAAGGTCAGTAATTCGTGGTTTGTTAAAAGGTAATAAGGTCAGTAACTCCTGGATTGTTAAAAGGTTTGTTAAAAGGTGATAAAAGGTGATAGTTAAACTCCTGGATTCTTAAAAGGTGATAAGGTCATTAAATTCTGGTTTGTTAAAAGGTAATAGGGTCAGTAACTCTTGGTTTGTTAAAAGGTAATAAGGTCAGTAACTCCTGGTTTGTTAAAAGGTAATAAAGTCAGTAACTCTTGGTTTGTTAAAAGGTGATGAGGTCAGTAACTCCTGGATTGTTGAAAGGTGATAAGGTCAGTAACTCCATAGCAGAGTTGGAATTATAAAA